>CAMOHE010053533.1:133657-325861 GCA_946598075.1 Artocarpus hirsutus
AACAAAATCATTTAGACACAATAAAAAGTTAGAGAAACAAGAGGTCTAAAGTTTGCAAGTTCTCAGCCATAAAACCTAGTTTGAAGAAAGTTTAATAACTCACAACACACACATAATATAACCACGAAATTTTCCAGTTTACAACCTAATATAACCATGAACATATCTGCCAAATATTGTAAAAATTAAAGCACATTTGCCCTATGAACAAAAAGCACGTTTTTGTGTAACATAACCAATCAGCAACAATTCATTATGAGGTGTAGAGCATGAATATATAATATCTCAGCCTACAGAATACCAGATGGCACGAAATTTGGAGCAACATCACATAGCATATTCATGAAAATCATATTAAAATTTTAGAGCAAACAAAAATTTGTAGGCAAAGATATAAGGGTCAGAACATAGAGACAACACAACGTTACCGTTCAACATTAATCAGCAGTGAGGGGTAGAGAGAAAAAAAAATTCATATCTCAACGTAGAAAAATCTAATTGAGGTGAAATTTTGAGTGTTAGCACATAACACACACATGAATTTAAAATTCAGAGCAAAACAAAATTTGTAGAGAAAGATATAGCAGTCGGATTACAGGGTATTCAAAATTTTAAAATTGTTGAGAAGAGTCTCTTACCTCAAGACAACTTCTTCGCAAACTTCCTTGAATATACCCCAAACAAAATTTCACTATTTCTTTTAATTATTTGCAGGAGAATTGAGGGAGAGAGAGAAAGGAGAAAGTTGTGTAGAAGAAAGAAGGGAGAATATGTCTAAGAGAAATTTTGAGAGAGAGAGTGTGTGAATAACGATGGAGAGAAATTACTCGTAAAATTTTGAGAGAGTGTGTGTGTGAATAACGATGGGAGTGATATGTGGGGAGGATTAAGTTCTAAATTTGATAGCAAATTTTCCCTAAATGAACGTGCATAATCTTGGAAAATTGAGGAGAGTTTGGGAAGAGTCAACCAATCTTTTAAACTTACCATATTTCGAGTCTAAAAATAACGAAATCATCATCAATCGTCAAAGTCAAAAATTCCATTACCAAAATTAAAAAAAATCAATCCAATAATATGCCAATCAATCAACAATCATTATCCAATCATCATCATCACCATTTTAGGAAATTTTTGCTGACAACTCATCAGCTGTCATCGGCCTGCCGAATGCATGAAGTCCGACCTGCCGATTATATTCATCAGCCTGCCGTTCCGTGAGGGTTATTTCGGCTTGTCGAATTTGAAGGTTCGGCCTGCCAAACTGCCTTACACAACAAAGTTTAACAAAACATTAATTATTGTAAAAATTATCATATAACATACAACGTAATTGACACGAACACTTTGAGCACATCAATTTCACGTGATCGTCACCCGTCATAATACTTAACATAAAATAGTTAGTATCATTAAATTATAAATCATTAATAAAATTACATAACGTCATTCCTCATACACTACATAAAAATTGGCAGGTGTTACAGCTAACAACTGATCCCGATGAACTCAGATCGTTTGTCCGAGGTACTTTTTAGGGCCCACCGGGCAGCGTCACAACTAGTCACCTCCTCAGGTCAAAGACCAGCTCTGGTCGGTTTACCTTTACTTGCAAGCAGGCGGCTACTCGCAATTGCCAGCTAACAGATAGTGGACAACTCGCCATCTGATGGAAGGCAATCTAACGACGGAGGGCACAACACTTGTCTTCTGCCTTCTGACACGCCTTGATGTGACACACGGGTCGTGGACAAAACCCACCTAACATTCGGTCTAAATGGCAACCTATATATAGGGTGCATTTGTTGCATTTAGGCTTGCTTCTCCCTACCTAACAAGCTCCTGTTCTTTGCCGAGTAATCCCTATCTTGAGCATTGGAGAGCTCTTGTCTACTGATTGACCTGTCTTTTTCTTGCTTCCAAAGCATCCATTCTCTTGTTGCAAGTCCACCTGAACAAGCAGAAATAAGCAAGAAAAAGCTAAGCACCGTGCGCAGCCACATGTGGTGTTGATCCATTGCCAAACTCCGGTAAGCATCAACAATGCCAAAGCTAGCTAGCTATCTATCAACATTCCTTCAAGTCATACATTACAGAGACTGCAAAAAGCTAAAACATCGATGCGCATATATAAAATTTAAACAAAAAAAAATGTAACACTGGAAAATATTGCAGAAATTTAATCCCATAAAATAATTGCAGCATAAACTAAAAGTTTTCCGCCATTAACATGGTCTATCTCAATATATATATATATATTATATATGACATATTTAAAGTATGCTCAAGAGCTTGTCACCGATAAAGGAGGAGTAATAAACGTCATGGATGGCACATTTTATCTGCTCCTCCGAGAAGAATATATAATCAGCGGCAGTCCAGTGACCAACAGTACTTGTCAAACTTGCACATTTTGGTTTAATGTCAATGCCACCTTCAGCAGCCAAGTTTTCCTGTCTGTACGATTGAATACCGGGTTTCTTCAGCACCCGAACAGCCAAATAACCCACTTACACAAAAGTCTTACAGTAAAGTTCATCCCAACTCCTCATGTCTTTCGCCACTTTTTGGTTCAACCCCAAAAAGCGTACAGTTTCATCTGCCAAAAATTTCATTAAACCGTCCCTGGGCCCACCCAATTAATCTAATTTATAAAGTGTTTGATAGGGTAGTTAAAACTATTTTTACTGTAGCATGTGAGAGTTTTACACTTGTTACTGTAGCATGTAAAAGTTTTATACTATTTACAACTGAAAAATGATCCGGATCACTTTTTGCGAAACACCCTATTAACCATCAGACAACAACTCCCGCCAGTGAGTAATAACCATCCAAAATCCCACACGGGCACAATATACTGGGAAATTTAAATTCATAGCCAACTCCGACGACAAGTTTTTGCAACAGATTCTTGAACTCGGACAACTTCTCCTCGAGTATAGATGGATGGTCGATTACATTCACTTTTACATTAGCATCATGACCAAACCGAATTTCGTATGTGCTCATTTCCGACTGGAGAGCCAAAGGGTATCATGATTTTGGTGTGCAGGTTCGTCTATAAGGAGTCCAGTATTTACATATATATATATATATATATATATATATATGATATTTTCTCATTAAATTCACCGTTATAATATGAGTTGTTGATATGCAAAACTCGTCACACAAGAATCTCTCAATTCCTTAACGCAATTACCACTTACAAACAGATTAACAAAACAATGAAAGAAAATAACAAATACATAAATTTATAATGGTTCACTTTAACTAAAAGTTACGTCTGTTTTGGGTATTTTCATGGTAGAGTTTCAATATGACAAAATGAGAATAAAGAAGGTTTCGATATAATATAAACTCTAAATTTACGAACAAACAATTACAATAACCCGAGCAATTAAAAGTAGGAGACGGGGTAACATTCCCAAGCAAACTCATTGTGATGACCATGAAAATTGATGCCGTAGCCAAGTCATACAGTACAGAGGCCGCAAAAAACCATAAGACATATAATACTTAAACCATACAAAAAATAAAAATAAAAATAAAAATTGTGACACTGGAAAATATTGCCGAAATTTAATCCCATAAAAAAATTGCATCAGCATAAACAGAAACTTTCTCACCATTAAAATTACTGCAGTAACTTCTAACAAATTTAAACAGAACACAACTAAAACGATAAAATTTGTAATCGATCGATTATATATGGCTACTCTTTGACTTCTAAACTACCTTAAAACGGTGAGGACTTTGTGCATGCTCTATACATTTTTAAAGCATGCTCAGAAGCTTGTCAACAATTAAGGAGGAGTAATAAACGTCATGTATGGCACATTTTATCTGCTCCTCCGAGAAGAATATAGCGCCTTCAGCCCAATCAAGATCCGTCAAACTTGCACGTTTTGGCTTAACGTCAATGCCAACTTCAGCAGCCAAGTTGTCCAGTCCGTACGATCGAATTCCGGATTTATTCAGCACCCGAGCAGCCAAATAACCCAGTTCCACAAAAGTTTCACAGTCAAGACTGTCACATCCATTAATCAAGTCCTTTACTCTCTGGTTCAACCCCACAAAGCATATACTTTCATCAGCCAAAAATTTTGCTAAACTCTCAAGATAGGGCTGCTTTTGCATGTTCATCATTAGACAACGACCACCGCCACAGAGTAATAGCCATCGGTCAGATTTCGCTCCCGAGCCTTGTTTATATTCATAGCCAACTCCAACGACATGTTTTTGTAACTGATTCTTGAACTCGGAAAACTTCTCCTCCAGTATAGATGGATGGTCGATTACATTCACCTTTACATTAGCATCATGACCAAAACGAATTTCGTATGTGTTCATTCTCGATAGGAAAGCCAAAGGTATCATGATTTTGGTGTGTGTGTGTGTGTGTGTATATATATATATATATATATATATGTTGCTGCAGAGTGCAAAAGGAACGACTTCACCAAAAAACAAAACTTGGGTTGAGTCGCTGATTAGGTCGCTTTCTTTAAGAAGTTTCGCGGCTCTGTTCAAAGTTGTGCAAGCAGTATATCGGCCCTGTCGTCCCCAGGAAAAAACAGCCCAGAATCACCTCCGTCTCGAACCTCCTCTGCACCGAAGAAGGCCGGAATACAAACACCTAATATTGCTCGGAAGCAAAACAGCAAGAAAGAAGAAAATGTTTTTCCATAAATTTTTTTCAATAAAGCAGGGAGCTTTTTTTCTATGTATGTAAAAAGCTGATGCTTTCTTGCTCTATTTAAAGAGAAAAATTCAAGAGCAAGGGGAAAGAAAAGAAACGTTGAGAGTGGAGGATATAGTTGAGAGAATTTGGGACTTGGAGAAAGACCAGGTCGTTCAGTTCAAATCGTGGACTAAATCTTTTTTTTTTTTATTTTAAATGACCCTTTTTAAATAATAAAAAAAAATTATGAAATAACATAAATTTTTAACATGGATATGGTGCTATCACGGATCGGACGAGCTCAAAGTTTCTATCTTCCTCTTCTTACCTCATAGGCCTCATGCCCAACCGACGTGACTAGTACAAGAGCGAATACTCTTATTAGAGGAAATTACATATAATGTCTCACTTTTGTATTATTTATGTCACATTTAAAAAATTTTATATTATATGTTAAATTATATAATAAATAAATTGATGTGATATTTATAAAATATAAGTCTTAAAAGATAAAATTTACGAAAATCCTCGTACTCTTGGCCGTAGAATAGCTACTTTCAACTAGCTAACCGTAGAATATAGTTTTGGAGATGGCTACCTTCATTTTTTTAATTTTTTAATTAAAAAAATTCACACTGCTCCAACAATATATGCTATTCTACGACTAAAAGTCTATGTACTTGATTTTGGTTCTACGACTAAAACCCTTATACTTGTAACGTAGTCTTGCTAGCTGGCACACTCTTCAAGACATGAACTAATGAAGTAAAAACCGAACGCTCACGCTTCATAAGCAGGAAGAGGAAGTGACGGAAACAGTACAGTGGGAGAAATATTAGAATCACTTTCTTTAGTCACTCTCTTAGTTTTCTTTTGTCATATGTCACCTGACTTTTCAATAAAATTAAAAAATAATTATAAACCATTATTTTATCTTTTTTATCATAACTACGCCATTCGATGCTTGTATTCGTAAAAAGAAGATAATTTTGTATATGTTTGTTTTTATGAAATTACTATTTAAAAAATAATAATAGGAAAAAAAGAACACATATATGTGTGTGTGACGTTTATCTCGTATTCATAAAAAAAAAAAAAAAAAAAAAAAAAAAAAAAAAAGCGTGGCATATATCCAAGTCTGTACGTGCGCGTGTGAATATAAACGATTGCAAAATAAAGACGTTAAATTCATATATTATATACATATATACGTATGAATAGTTATTTATCTATTGGCTTGAAAATTGTTATATTATACCCTATATATATTTATATATAAGGATTTAAAAAAACGTTAAACCATATATTATATACATATATGGATAAATTTATTATATTTATGTGGTTAAAAATACATATTTTCGTATAATGTATAAGTCTTTAAAGAAAATATTGGCCCGTTTGTTTTTGTTCTCAAAATTTTTGGAAATGTTTTTACACTCTTTTTGAGACAAAAATTTTAAAAACACTCTCAGCATAATTTTTAAAAAATTCTCATTTTTTTAAAACAAAAACATTTTCACCTATTTTGAAAACAATACCAAACAACCCAAAAAATGATTTGATCAAAAAAAAAAAAAAACTTAAAACTTAAAACTTAAAAAGGGATAGAGAGGAAGTGATAGAATGACATATTTGTAATAAAAGGCAAAAATGATGGTTTATAATTGTGCTTCATTTTTATTGGAAAGTGTGATAACATGTGACAAAATGAGAACTAGAGAGTGACTTTAGCATTTCTCTATAATTAATAGATTGATGGAGACATCGAGACCAAAGAAATGAAAAAAAAAAAAACCAAAAACAAAAACAAAACAAAACAAAACAAAAATAAAAAAAAATTGTCATAGAAAATGTAATTCAAATCAAAGATTTGAACCTAAAATACTATAGCAATTTAAATTTTATGAGAGAAAATGTTATAGCAAAGTTCGTTTGAACCAAAACCTCTCATATCGAACCATGGTTCTAAGATCATCTCCAATGTAAATGCTAATGTCAATATTACATTTGCCACAAAAGTGTAAAAATATCATATTTAATGTGTTATTTTATTTTATTTTATGTTCCAATGCATAATGCTATTTAAAATGTCATATTTATCTTTTATCATAATTATTAAACCTTTAAACTTGTAAAAGTAAACTTTAAATATTAATAGGGTGTTTGAGAGCATTGGTTAGAACTAATTTTGGTTGAAAATACTATAGCATGTGAAACATTTACACTGTAACACACTTTGTGACACTACAGAATGTGAGAGCTTTACATTATAGCAACTTTTTTTTTTTTTGAAATGGAAAACTTCATTTCACAATGACAAATTACAAATGGCCCCAAATACAAAGGAATTCGACCTTCGAACCAAAGATTGGATCTACTAGTGTATGCCACAATAGCAAAATACAAGTATCGAGACTCATATGGGGAAATAGCCTCTTGGCACCTCAACTTCAAGCTTGACCATTGCTTGTTAAATAGCACCAAAATAGTCGATGGACTAGCCCAGTCGACCGAGACAAATCCCCATGTAACGAGGGCAACCACACCATGACATAGAGAGAACTTTAATCAAACATCAAACGCTACATTGTTTACAAATGGGAGGGAGACACAAGCGGAGAATAGCGCATTCATTATTATCAAAACAAAAGCACCACAGTAAAACAAAAAACACACCAAAGGGCTGGAAACATCAACACCCTTATAACAACTGAACAAAAGAAAGATCCACCGACAACCAGTCTTCAGCCATGGAAAGTAAGCCAGATCTAAGCGGAGGCACCCAAGAGGAAAGCACACCCAAGGGAGATGCAGGATTATGGGAGGACCATAGCAAGATGGAGGGTACTTTAGCCACAAACACTCCAGCCACCAAAGAATATTAGCATAGTTTAGATCTACCCCAATGGATTCGCCGCTCTATACATAGCCACCATCACAAGAAAGCCAATGTTGAGAGGAGTTAGGGACTAAATTTCTAAGTCGAAAGCCCGACGACGTGCTTGGAGGTGGCACCGAAGCTCCGACAAAACACTGAGGCTTTCTTTCTTTCTTAGAGCCTTTCTTACTTCTTTTTTTCTCAAGAGGAGTTCTTTTCAAGCCAATAAATTTAACAACTAAAAGTTTTATTTCTAACTCACATTGCCACACACCACATAAAATAATTAAAAAAGTAAGAATATTGTAATTAGTGAAGCAAAAAAATTAACTTCCAACCAATAGGAATCAAATGTCAAGTTTGTTATTCGAAAGTTTTTTTACACTTAAATGCTAAATTTGCCATTGGTACATCAATTTAGCATTATATTGTAGATGCTCTATATGCCATAGCACGGCAACTAGGCATGACACATTTGACACAAATTATATGCCTTTTATTTCATTAATTTTTTAAATTTATAAAGAATTTGTATTATTTATATAAACTTAAGAGGTGGATTTAAACTTTATAGCTCAAGGTAGAATTATTTCTGACGCTTTTCTTGCAAGAACCATAAAGACCGATTTCAAAAATTTATCAACATGAAAATTGTGTTACTTGTACATTAGACATTATTTTTTTCATATATGAAATTTAAATTTAAATATTCATATATGCCCCAAATTATCAATTATATAATAATTTTTCTTTTGTGTATTTTGAATTTTCTTCTGAAAAAGTAAAAATAGTAAAAACTCATATCAAAATGTGGTAATTAAATTAATCATGAGCCACTACGTACTTAAATGACCTAGTACTGAGCACGTGAATTAGCATAGCATTATACACAAGGGCATGGGTCAATGGACTCTGTTAAGTCAATAGGAACGAATCACGATACGACATAAATAATGGTTTATCATATAGGTATTATTGTTTTATATTTTCAAGTCGCTCAGTTTTTCTGGTGGCTGACTATTAATTTTGGTTTTGAATTTAGGGAATTCAAACTTACATCTTCTACCACTACGCTATATATGGCCAATGCCTGAGTTATATAAAAGTTACAATATTTACTTTGAAAAAGTAAAAAAATTAAATAAAACTGACTTCTTTCCATCCAAACTCAGAAAATGTGGCTCTTTTAATTAAAACAATTCGAGAACAAGAGACAAATAAAACCTGAGGGGCGAGAAACTCCGACCATTGATTTTCAGTACTCTACTGCTATAATCTTCTTTTAAGAAATTGTTTAATCATCTTGCAGTTCTAATCGTGAAAGTCTTTTGCTACATTGACGGAATATAAAATTAGGTTCAGTAATGGAGCCATTTTAATTATTATCTTAGTCAAAATTGCATTGCAACCATATTTGAAGAAGCTAAAATGGATACAAAATTATAAAAAAAAAAAACTATAAAAGTTGCGAAGAATTAGACGTCCGATTAATCTTTTACAATTAACAATAATAAAATGTCGGAAAAAAAACAAATAAACAAGCACATATATATTCTATATGTTTTTAAAGTGAAAGCCACGTTCCCTTTTAGCGAAAATCATATATTTCATATGATTAAAGAAAAAGGTTTACAAGAGAAACAACAACTCAAATCTCCCTCAAACTCTCTGTGAAAGAAAATTTGCGAGATTATGCTTCCATTTGCATTAACATAAACTTAAACAACTTTTCATTAACAAAATATCCAGCAAATTAAGAATATTCATAACAAATATATGAATCAAGAATGCAAAAGCACTATGCTTGTTTCGACAGAACAATATTTTGGCCATACCATATACGTCCTTAGTTGTTGATTTGAATGTGTCTTAATTAAAATTCACGTTAGAGAAGTATTCAAATATGTTGTGGATCGGTAAGAAGATATTCAAAATATACAAGTTATAAAGAAAGGTAAAGATTGATATTACCGATGAAAATATGAGAGATGATAATCTCCAAAGAAAAAGCCACTAAAAAAACTTCCAACATATATTATACTCAAGAAAACACACGAACGACATTGAAATAACTCAAGCCCCCAACATCAAACCTTACAAGTTTATTAAAAAAAAAAAAATCAAACATTACAGTTTGAACTGTAGAAATCGACATCAGACTGATCATACCTATGTTTTAAACATAACAAAACCTACAAAATTAATCCCATATATTAGCTAGTTGAGAGTATCCATCAGCTTGTTTGCAATGACATAGGAGTAATAAACGTTATGCATGGCACATTTTATCTGCTCCTCCGAGAAGACAACGGAAGACCAATCAATGCCAGTCGCACCTTCATTGACGGGTTTAATTTCAAGACCGACTTCACTGCCCAACTTCTCAATCTGGCAACGTTCAATGCTTGGTTTCTTCAGCACCCGCGCAGCCAAATGACCCAATTCCACTCCACCTGTACACTCCAACTTTTCATCTCTTGTCATTATTTGGTCAATTGACTTCCTTATATTTACTCCCACAAAGCAGATTGTCTCATCGGCCAAGAACATCTTTAAACATTCCGGAAAAGGGTCCCATTCGGCGTACCTAAAAATCAGGCAACGATTCTCGGCAGAGAGTAGGAACCACGAGTAATCTACATACTTGCCAGGTCGAAAATCGAGTCCTACCACGCGGCGATTCACCAACTTATTGAACTCCAAAAGCTTCTCAACCAGTAAAGAAGGCTCGTCGATCACGTTGGCGTTAATGGGACAGTCACCAAATCGAACTTCGTATATGCCCATTTTCGATACAAAAGCCAAGGGTATCGTTTTAGCCATCTTCTCCGTGAACTCTCTTAAATTACAGTAGAATTAATTGCCCCTCTAAAAGAGAACTCGCGAAAGGCTTTTCTGCCAGATATGATATATAGAAGTCGAGAATATGAGGTGATAAATGACCATCGTCTATGTGAATTGAATTCTATCATTCTATGGTTACATACGCCAGAATTTTCTGAGTACTTGAATCTCGAGCTCTTTTTTTTTTTTTTTTTTTTTGGTGCTCTCCAGTGCGAACTTCAAGGTTTAGTTTTGCTGTGGGCAATGGAAAAGTAAAGTAAAAAGAATATTGACCTGTAACTGTCGTTTCAGGTATCAATGTTTTATAACTCATTCGTAAGACTTGATACTGATGAAAGCGCCTTTATTTGTTGTACAAGAGCAAAGGGTTACTGGAAAAGAAATTAGGAAACAGTTGAAGACCATATTGTTGTACAAGAGCATCACTAATGCAATGTAAAAGTGATTTGTTAATGCCAAATTTTAATATTGAGTATTAAAAACATAAATACAGAGCCTTTTTAGTTCTGATTATGCTATAATTATATTAAACTTGATGACGTATTTTCTATCAAAATATAACACTATAATAAATTAAGTATTTGATTGCAATTACTTAATAAATTAATTTTTTTCCTTTTAATTATTATAATATTGCCATTTTCAAAGCATTTTCTTATAAAAATTTTATTTTTACAAATTTCATATCTTAATAATTATGATAAAAAACTAGATGTAACATTTGAAACAATACTATGCATAGAAGTAGAATAGAACATTAAATATGTTATCTTTATATTATTCAATAGAAAAGATAGTATAATAATAATATTGATATTTACATCAGATAGGATCACTGGGAGAAAAAAAATGATTAATATGAAACCAATCAAATATAGACTAAGCATAGTTCATATCGATTATTTTTTATAATTTTTAGACAAACATTTAGCTAATATTTCCATATCGCATCCCCAATAATATTATACACTGATAAATTAAAATATTTTAAGCTATATAAAATTGATATGATATCATATTTTAATTGATATGGCATTTAGCTAAGACAACAGTATCATTTTCAATGTTGCACTAGGAAAATTTGATTATTTTTCTTTCGTTGAATACTAAATTTGATTGACTGAAGTAATCGCTTCTTGATTGGGAATCGCAAGCAATTAAAGGGCGTCTGTTGAGTTGAACTTCGTTGTTTAACGAGCGCAAATGAAATGGCACAGAATTCAATTCACAATTTTCCTTAATGCATGAACATGGAGCGAGACTCCAATCGTTTTTGCTTTAATAAATTGAATTCATCTTTGGGCAATGGAAATTTACAAGAATGAATATTCAAGATGATAGAACGGAAAATTGTTTGTACTTTTCGTTTGTAATATAAATTTCAGTAATTGGCACGCAAAATAATGACGGATTCAGAACTTAATTTACTGGGGCAGAAATGAAGGGTAAAATTCTTTCATCAATCTGATAAACAAATTTATTATGCATCTTTAGATATAATATTGTCATGAATATAAAAAAAATAAATTGAAAATAAAAATGCAAGTAAAAATCAATCTTTAGAAAAAAAAAAAAAAACCGAAGACCTTTACAATATTTGGGCAACAAACATAAATTCACAAATATACCATCCTCATAATTAAAAGACCTTTATTCAACTTTTTGTATATTTGCTATTTAAAGTAGTATCCAATGTAGATAGCAAGGTAAAGGTAGTTGGTATTTTGAAAAATTTAATAGTTTCAAGGATTTTTCAAGACATATTTGTCACTAATTTTATAAATACAAAGGATACTTTAGGTATTTATAAAATAAAAAATACCACACATTCATTAAAATGCATTAGATTAGATCAATAAAAAACATTGGATTAGATTATACAACTTTATAGTTATTGGCTTTAATATGATGTTCAATGTAATTTGTAAAAAGGTTTTGTTATATTTTAAAAAATTTAATAGCGTCAAGTATTTTTTTACAGTATATTTGTTATTTATTTTTTCAAATACAAGAGATACTTTAGCCAATTCTTAAATAAGAGAGATAAAAGTGATATTTTAATTAATATAAATGATTAAAGTTTCAAATACAATGATATTGATTTTTTTTCTATTTGTAATATAATTTACATTTTTTTGGTTATGTTTCGTCAGCAAAAATTGTAGTTAATATTAACGACGACATAAAAAAGTTTTAACTTAGTGACGACTAAACAACAAATTTATCATCAACAGCTTTTGTAATGATGTGTTCGTTATTTTTTAGCGATTAAAGCTTTGAAAATATAGCCACTGTTATAAAACAAATGCAAAAGAATTAAATTGTAAAACATAAAATACAAACAAAAGAGAAATAGAAAGAAAGACTATTTTATTATTTATCATCTTATTGTTTACAAATACAAGCTTTCAAAAATCATATATATATGTATATATAAGCTAAAAATTATAAAATATGAGAGATTAAAAGTTATAAGTTACAATAATAAACTATTACTAATTACTAATGAAGCCTTAACTAAGAGGTTATATAAAGAATGTAAAATGTCAACACTAATTGTCATTAAGATTATAAAATACAATTCAGGTCCCTGAATTTGATTTTGTTGATGCTCATCTCTGACACGAAGAACAAAGGAATCATCTTTGCTGATCTGTACTTGTATATACGGGGATGTTTAGCTTTCTCTATGGCTTCACTTGCATGCTATATAAATAAAACTACCATGGTGAACATATATATATACATATACATGTGTGTGTAATTGAGAAACTATATGTGAACATATATATCCATATTAGAGCAGCAATCTCCTTCGATTGACTCAGTCGCCAGTTACTTCCTCCATCTCTGGCGCCGACTTACTCCGTCGTTGCTCCATCTCCAGTCACTTCCTCCGTCTCTTTCATCGATCACTTCTTCCATCTCCGTGACCGATCTACTCCATCTCGGTAAAATCGACTTTCTCTTTGATTGATGAACTTTGAACTTCCAATTATCACTTTGTTTTTTTCTTGCGTTCGATCGTCCTCTTTCACGAGTTCGTCGTCAACTTTTAGGTAATCTTTGACTCTTTGATGATCAATCAATAAGTTTCGGTTCTCAGATTCTTCACTAGTATATGAAAACTTCTTTTTGGAGTTGATTTTACTCTTAGGTATCAAAATAAGAATTGATTCTTGGCATAGTCTAGGTTCAGTTTGGATTGATTATTGCTTCTCTAATTGTTTGGATTGATTTTTGTTTTGTGTTTTCTTAAATTGTAGCCTTAATCAGCGTTTTTCTGATGTTGATTAATATCTCAAACTCTGAATTTTGTTTTAATACTAACAGCCCTAAAATTTAAAAGTTGGCTTGCTCAAATGAATAAACTTTTTTTGATCATCATAATTAGTTGTAAGATTTGTCTAAATTTTTACTTCTTTTTCCTAGAAATACTGAAGTTTTTTGGTTGGTGGAGGACAATGAGAATGGTGATTCAATTTGGAGCTAGATATATTCTTTATTGAATTTTGAGCTTGCAATATCAGTGGTGAGTTCAGCTACTTTGTTTAAGTTTTTGAGTTTTCTGCTTTTATTTTCAATGTTTTGTTTTTCTTTGTTTCTGGTTTATAGTTAATGGAATAAAGGTTTGTTCAATTTGTGTGTTTTTAAATTAAATGCCAGGGTATATTGATAAATGGGCAATTTGCAGCCCCTCAAATTGAAACAATGACCATTGACAACTTGATTATCAGTGTTTAGAATAGCTTGGACAAGCCTTTTCTCATCTCCTAGTTAGTTTTTAACCGCTTCGGTTTAAGTCATGAGTTCTGTTTAATTTTGCCCATGCTATTATTCCATATTGATGGGATTTTCTTGCTGTACTTTTGGACCGCAACACTAATCAAGTCTTTGTTATGATAAAAAAATGCTAAACTAATTAATACCAGTTGTGTAGGTGTTTCCCTAGAGACTTGAAAAAAAAGGGGGCGTTCCCGTTTTGCATCTTTTTCCTTATAATCCAAGCCTGCTACCGTGCTATATTGTATTAGACAATGCTGGGAAGCCTTTGTTAGTTTTAATGTTCTATTGTGCAGGTCCCAATTTGCATGTGCTCTTGCATATATTCTTTGAGATGTCATCTAGCACTGGGGTCTTACTTGTAGCCTTGGTAATTTTCTAGTCAATCTTCTCTTCAACTATCCTGGTATTTTGATAGAACATATCTCACATTATCCATCTGATGGCCTTTGCAGTCAACAGGGCCGGATTCGGGATGGCTTCTACTTGAGTTGTCTGCTCGATCTCTTTTTGTTGCTGTCTACATACTTGTGGATCTTCTCTCCTTATGCTACCGTAGTTGTTGTCATCACTGGTGCCATAATAATCATTGTGGCCGTAGTCGCGGCCGTAGGTGTCAGGGTGATGTACAGTGGCTGCATCCTTCCAATGGGGCTATAGGAAAGTTATTGTTTGGTTGGAGGTGGTATCTGATACTGCCACTACATGGCTATTATCGTCGGGAACGTTGAATACCTAACATAAGGGTAGTAGTATGAGTAGGCCGAGAGGTGGGAGTTCTGATAGCTAATTTGACTTCTGAGGGCACTGTTCTCATTGCTGAGTTGGTCGAGTCACCTATTGCGCTCCTAGGAATGCGTCACTTGTTCATGAAGCAGCTTCTTCAGTGTTTGCACTTGCATAGCGAGGACCTCCATTTGCTTGTCTCCTTAGGACAGTCTATGTTTCTTCATTTTGCTCGTCGTGGTCTGTGTTATCTGCTATGTATGATGCTAAAGCTTTCATAATTCTCGATTTGGCAATCTGAAGGCCCCATGGTGGGTGTTAAACTATAGAAGTTGGATCTACAATTAAATATAAACAAGTTAGTATTCAATTTAATATTTGACATTCATGAGTTTGGGCCCTCAATCACCATTCTTAGGATCCGTTTAGCTTTCAATAACAAGATCAAAATAACTACATAATGAAAATTAAATTAAAGCTGTAAATAATCAAACGATACTGCAAAATAAATGATATCACACACGAAATTTATAGTGGTTTACTTTGTAATGAGAACTACGCCCATTGTTTTTCACTATGAATAAATGAATTGGTACAGACTACAAAGTATTTGAGAGAGATCATGAGAGTGTAACTATTTCTATAGAGTTTTTGTAAGTTTCTTCGTATATGTCTTAGTGAGGTTGCTGATACCCTTTATATAGAATATTGTGTGAGATCATGGCTCCAATCTGATGGAAAGAGTGGGCTTAATAGTGCTTGTAGTAGTGAGATACGTGTCGATCTACAATAAGGCGTAAACATCAAACTTCTACCCACATCTCATTTTGTGGCTTAGCATGACCTTTCTTGTAACTGCCAAGTTTCGTACATCAATTCCATCGAATCAACACTTAGCAAATCTGCAATGGTGAGGGATGTTTAGATTCACACAAAATGAAACGAATACAAATTGTAATCGAACCACAACCATTGAATCGATCGAGCCTTGAATTGATTGAGTAATAAGCAAGTGATGCTTTCCATATCAATCTGTCTCGAATTAAACACTCTAATTGGGCTCGATTTGCTCTATCTACAACTCGGATTCCTCATTTGAGGCCTTTATTAAATGATTTAGGTCTGACCAAATCGTACCGTAACAAATATTTTTAAGTTCAGGAATAAAATGTTATAAAAGATATAATTCAGGAGAAATTTTCGTAATTAATCCAAAATAAAAATATAGAAGCACGAGATTTTATTATTATTATTATTATTATTATTATTATTATTATTATTTTACAAACTAATGCCTAAAAGGGGCAAATTGGTAGTTTAAACGGTTGCAACTTGCTGTCCTCGTTTTCTTTTATTTTTTAAATAACAAAGGTGCTCTTCTAATTCGACCCTTCTTCAAGCTTCTTCTCTTTCTCTCAAAAAGCAGACGAAGGAAGGAAGCAGATTCAGATTTATTCATTTATGGCTGTTGGGCGCAGTTGTGGGCCAGATTTATGGTCTCATTCTCATAGTAATCGCAATTTAACCTTTGCCTCATTTCATTTAGCTAGTTACAACAACTACTTCTTTAATCTCTCCCTCCTATTTTCTTTTTGACTTTAATTTCTTTCTTCTTTTGGTGTATTGCTGTAAAATCAATTATTATTCTTCCAGTGCAGGCTAGTTCATATATCCATATATTTATATATACACACACAAAATCGAAAAAAGAGATTATAGCTTAAAAACCAATGTCGTTTGGTACAAGAGAAACGGGTGGTGGTGGTAAATCTAGAACAGGAGGTTGGGCTGCCTTGGACCGCGACCAGTGTCGGAAACGACAAGGGTTTCTTCAAAACGACAACGTCGTCGAAGACCCTTTCCCGCCCTTATCAACCTCCATGTCCAAACCGACGAGTAATACCAGTACTAGTACTAGTAATGGTGGTCATCAGACTAACAATGGGTCATCCTATTTACATTCATATTCATGGGCATGGCGTGGTGCACCCACCCAAACAAGCCTTCAACAGCTCCCCTCATTGTCGTTGTTGGAGTCGGACCGTTGCTTGATTCGAGTACAAGATGTCATGGACATGCCGGCAGCTGTCGCGGACGATCGCATTGATTTGTTGCCAAATCAGTCCGCCATGCCTTTTGATCAAAATATTACTAATATTATCACTATAAACGTGAGAGACCAAAACAAAAACCAAGAACGAGATCATGTTGGTTCTGGTAGTAGTTCTACTGAATCAACCGAAGAAAAATTGCATTCTTGTGACTCTGATACTCAAAAAGCGGCTTCTGCTGAGATTCCCGTAAATGCAATGGTGGGAGGATTTAATGGTGTCACAGTTGAGCCTGAGTGGGAGGACGGAGATGACGATGATGTTTACTTGAGGCACCGGAAAGAGGCCTTGAGGACCATGAGGTACCATTTCTTTTTTTGCTTGCTAAATTAGACTCTTGTTTCTGCTGTTGTATTTGTTCGTTATTACAGACTATAGGTTGACTCCATCTAAATTAGCAGATGTTATTGATGGCCGCTACGGTAATAATCGGCGTCTCATCGTTTTACTAATCATGAATTTGCATGTCCATTCTGAAACTTAGGTATTATGAGTATTACATAAGGATTTATGACGTAGAGTTGCTAATCACATAATCAATTCTAACAGTCGAGCAGGTCAGCACCACAACATTCAAAGGCGGCGACAAATGCATGTCTTAGAGGAGATCATGTTTCTGCACACCAACACTCTCTCAAGGCTCGTAAGCAGTGGTTGGCTGCTCATACCCTGAATGCCAAAGCAGCCAAGGATATTCTGAGCATTAGGAATAGCCAAAATGATGTGTGGAAATTGGATTTTCATGGCCTGCATACCGCAGAAGCTATACAAGTTTTGAAACAACATCTTCACAACATCGAAACTAAGATGCTGTGTAAGCGCACCGTGTCTCCCAACAGCCTGAAGATGGAAACCAAAATCGTACGTTCTAGCTCCCTCGAATCATTTGGTTGTTTTGAGGCTCACAACTTGGATAAACAACAACAAGCATCCTTGAGGCGGAGACCAACATCTTTACAAGTCATAACAGGTACTCATAAAATTTTGTTCCAATGCATTTTGAAGAACCAAAAAAAGACAAAAAAAAGGTTGTCTTTTAATGACTAAAGTTTCCATCGGATATAACTCCATTGAAAAACTTTTGAAGCTATTTCTTAGATAAAGAAGAAGGAACTAAGTAGTCTTAGTTAAATCAGACATTGTTTGGTTCTGTTATGAAGATGTTGAATTATCCTGTTTGATCAAAACCACTTCTAAGTTTCAACGTAACAGGAGTGGGAAATCATAGCAGAGGACAAGCTTCTCTTCCAGCAGCAGTTAGAGGGTTCCTTAATGAAAACGGGTGATTAATAAATCAAACCTTCCTCTTTTCTTTTTCTGAAATATGAAAATGCTTGTACGTTTCGTAGTTAAAAATGTAATTGTCACAAAACAATAGAACATAACTAATGTGATGTTGAATGTTGGAAACTTGGATCTTGCTTGCAGGTATTGTTTTGAAGAGTTAAAGCCAGGAGTACTTACTGTTAATTCGGCCCAAATTCCGTTTACTGACTTGACTTTGTGCTCTTATAGGAATGTGAATACCTTTGCATTTTCATGCAGGTGTAGCGGTATGATTCTTATTCTGGATCTAATTACCATTACCGTAATAGTGGCGAGTCGAAGCCTCTAGGTGTTGTCTGCAGTTTGCAGTTTTTTATGTAATCTTGAGAGTCAATTTTGACCATTTCAATAAAAAGTCGTTGTGATGTAAAAAATTTCGCTTCTGTTTAAAATTTCAGTTGTAATTGACGTTTTAAGTTTAAGAACTATAACATGTGAGAGCTTTATATTAGCAACTTTTTGTTTTTTTTAATGTAACTGCTGAAAGTTTTACACTGTTTATAGTTGCAACTAATGAGTTTCAAACACCCCTTTTAAACACTGCTTGTGGAGTTTCAAGCGGTTGTTTCCGTTTTTTAATTACATCACGAGACACTGACAAGTTATAATATATGTGCTCTTGGAGTTTGGAGTTTCGTCTTGCCAATAAGTTTCTAATTTTGTACTCGTCTGAAGTAGTCAGAAACATGGACGGTTTACTAGACTTGTTGGATCCTTGTTTACACGTCTTGAATGTTACCGTAAGAAAAGTATCATATGTGATTAATTAATGATATCTCGTCCTCGTATTTTTACTAGTTCAAACCACGCGTTTCTCGCCCTTGTGAGAATTATGAATGTTGTGCAATATTTTTAGATTATCCGAGTCCTTCGGATCTTTCTCTAAGTGTTTGTTGAACTTTAATTTTAATCTTTTTAAGTTTATTTTAAAAATAATTTGATACTTTCATCGAAAAAAAAAAGAGAGGATTTTAAAGAGAGGATTTTTTTGTACTTTGGAATAGCACCTACGATTTTTTCTAGTTTAATTTTCAAAACCTATTCCTAATGCTACTAAACTTTTGAATACAACGTTTGTGGGATGTTAGACTATGGCCCTCAAATGCAATTTTTGAATGCTAGATTAATTTCAATTGTTTCTAGTCTCATAAAAAGTAGTCACGTTACCTCAAATAAATAAAAAGTAGTCGCGTTTGTCAATGGACTTTATTAGAAAAACACCTTAGGCTTTATAAAATTAAAACTTAAGTCCAAAACATGTTTTCATTTAGGAAAAATATCCATGTGTGTTTTGCATGAAAATGTCCAAAGCACCTCCCCTTTTTTAGAATAATACCTAAAATAAACCTTGAAAAATTAAATTTTTGAAAATTTCAACCGCCTTGCCCAACTTATATGAATTGTTATTCCACAAGCTTAATTAATAGCTTTGGAGCTCTTTAACCTTAACTGATTAAGTAAGTGACGATTTGGTCCCCTTTTTTATTTAATTGGGTGTGCAAAAGACTAAACTTGCAAAACGCGGTTAAATTTCTCGCTGTTCTACGCCACATGGGAGGCGCATGTCCTTTAATTGTTATGAAAAGTGTAGTGTCCAGTAAAAAAATCCAATAATTAATTAAAGATTTTCCATAACTATGTTATTAAGCTCATAAGAAAATAAGAGTTTAGGATTTAAGGAATGAACGAATCTATAGTGAGGACGAATGGGCGAAGACGACAACACCTATGATCAACTTTCTCATGCGATTCCTCCGTCCCTAATGACACAACCAACCCTGGCGAGAATGGCATCGACGTTGCTATGAGTTTAGAGCTTCCTGTCCATGAGGCTAGGAATTTGGAGCCACCTAGAACGAAATGATGTCGGTGAGCATGGTGGCCCAGGAGTGGAGAAGGTTGAGGAAGAGACGGTGGTTTGAAGCGGAGTTAGGGGCTTCAACAAAGATAGAGAGAGGGAGTATGAGAGAGAAAGTGATAGTGAGAAAGAGAGAAAGAAAAAAAAAAAGAGGAGAAAAAAGGTTAAGAGAGATGGAGCTAAGTCTTTTTTTCAGTTTCAACGAGATCAAAAATTGTGACGTATATGTTTCTAAGTATTATAATTTGTGGACATAAAAAATTAGATTGGTTAAAAAGGTGGCATGTTATATAGTGTTTTCTAGGAATAATTAGTGGGAGTGCCACGAAAAAACAAGATGGATCGACTTGTGCCACTGCAACAAAAACTGTTATAATTTTTTTCCGTATGGTAGAGAAAAACTAAAATTAAATAGACTAAATTACCTCTAATATGAGTTAGGGTTTACTCTCCCTCTTCCTTCTCTACCATCCCAGCTTCTCATTCCCCACATTTCCACCTCTTCTCCAGCGCCAAACTTGCACAGACGTGACTCTCTCACCGACATCATCTCCCTGTGCTGCGCCATACTCCTCACTGACGAAACGGAATCAGTCTCTGTTGGGACATTACAGCGTCCAATGCAGTGGAGAAGCTGATGCCTCGCTCGAATCTGACGACTCCTTCATATTTTTTAGTCAACTTGTCGATTACGCCATGGATTTCTCCTCCATTTTGGCAAGCTTTTGACAGCATATGATGCATATCTTCATAGCTTCTCTTGTAGGAGAATCTTTGAACGGCTCGCATTATCGAGTTCAACGACATGAGAACTCCACCTTTCTCGCACCTTTAGCAAATCCTCGCAGTGAGATCAATCTTTTCCGCTCCTGAGGAGATTGATCTTCATCTTCATCGATCCACGACGATGCTGACAATACCATTGCCCGGAGACACCATCCTGATGATGCTAAGCGGACGTTGCAAATCAGTGTTATTTGCGCGTGGAAGAGATTCGTTGGCAAAGACAAATCTGGTTAGGCATGAAAAGTACTGGCGATTATCATTCTGAAGTCGGTGGGAGATCTCTTTGATGCAATGGCTCAGCTTTTCTTTTGCTTTCCCCATCGCGATTGTCGTGCGGACGAGGCAGGTAAATCTGAGTTTTAGATTTTTTTTTTTTTAATTTCTTGGTATGTTTTTTTTAAGGATTTTTAATCAAGATTATTATGTTTTGTGGATTTTGTATTTTATATTTTTTTTTTTATTTTTGGGATTTTCTAGCAATGACGACCACCGTAGTGTCACCGTTCTTGGCTGATAACGATGAAAAATATTGATTGGTAACTGAGGTGGATACCAGATACCATTCAGTAACCATGGTGGATGTCGGATACTACTTGGTACCTTGAGGGTATTTTTGGTTTTTAAAAATATAATGTAATAATATAACATGACATTTTCTACAATTATTTTCATTTTTGTGTAGCATGAATCAATGCAAGCCTTAATATTGTAGCATACATGTAAAGGGCCCATTAATGAAGAAATACCATCTTTTAAAATTTATATTTAAGAGTTGTACAATTTAAATACATAATATGAGTGATAGTATGACATATTTTTTTATATGTGGCATGAATAAACATAATTTTGACAACACAATATGTAATTTTCTTTAAATCAATTCAAGCTTTAATTTTTAAAAGATGACAGTTATAAAAAAATCCCATTGAATTGTACCCAAAACAATATATTTGCAGATAATGTCATCGTCATGTCAAAATACTATATTTGGTATTTCAAATATATCCCAGATAATAAACCGTATCCACCATAATTACCGGTCGGTATCCACCGTAATTACCCTTCGACGTCCAGTATCTGTCATGGTTACAAATAGGTATCTTGTATCTGCTGTAGTTGCCGACCAGTAATCTTAAGACTAGTGGTACCACGGTCATCTCTGTGTCTGGAAAATAAAAAAATCACACACAACCACACACAAATAATCAAATCAAACATATATAAAAAAAAAAAAAAGAAAAAAAAATTAATAATAAAAAATAGACGACGCAAATCTGGCCAGGCGTCAGCTTGAGTGGCAGCAATGAATTTGGAATCGATCTCTCACCAGAGAAGCATATTGGGATGGGGGCTTGATCGACACTTTCATGCTCAATGGCTCTTCAACTTTGGCACAATGACGACAAAGTTGCAACAGCGAGCTACGAGGCGGGTGCTGACTTGAGCTCGAGTGGCCGCCATTGACAATGACTGGCAAGAAAGTGGCTGCGGGTTGGAAGTTGAGAGAGAGAGTGAAGGGAGCAAGAGAGTGCAACTATTGGGAGGTAGGAAAAAAACTAGATTTATTTATGTGTATTTGGGTCAGCATACTAAATTTCATTTATGCCACTAGCATCTTTTCAAATAGTTTTTGAACAACGGTATAAATTAATCTAATTATCAAATGTATGACATGTAACATAAATGTATTTCTTCAGGATTAACTTTTCTTTAAAAAAAAAAATCTAGTTTAGATATTTGATTATTTTTAACTCCTTGAATTACGCCCTTTTCGTGTCTGGGTGCCTTGATATCCATTGTAAATCTTTTTTCACTTGAGCCTTGCCCTTACTTTGAGACTATGCCATCCCCTAAGATGCTGCGAATTGAATGATAATTCATAGCGCAGATTTAGTTATCGAATTGAAAGATCTTGGTGCTATATAACCTCTCATTAGGTAGGCATAAAAATTGCCTTTTTCTGAAGAGAAACGTACTTGAGATTAAAAAAATTTCCCACTTTAGTTCATCTTTTTTTTTTTTTTGTCATTCTCTAAATATTCAATCCTCTTAAGCTATTGCACAAAGGGAGAAAATGAGGGCAAAAATCTTAGTATTTAAGAAATAACACAATTTTTTTCATTCTTAGTCACCAGAAAGGCGCTCACCTGTATTTGCTTTTCTTAAAATATTATTGGTTAGAATTTTCAAACCTTTTTTTTTCTCATCACATGTAAATTTGGAAAGACCAAATTCTAAGAGAATAAAACTGCATTCAAGAAGTGAGTTAATAGGTGCAGAAAATATGAAGAGAAAAGGAAATTTGGATAAATGCACCCCTAATAAATGGGCATACCAACTTATCTCTTTTTTAAATACTATATCTTTACCCACATTTTTTCCACTGTATTCAACTTAGGAATGGCAAAATCTGTGAAACAAAGAATAAAACTAAAGAAATGAGTCAAGAGGAATCGACCTTGGCACATGGCAATAACCTGTTAAAACATTTTACCTTTTGCTCCACTCATGAAGCCAAAGCCAGATTAAGGCTCCTATTTGTTGGGACGATTTTTGCAGCGGGTCTCAAGTTCCCAATCAATGAGTTGCCAACATTTATATTAGTTAGGTACTTTGGCGAGCTTAGTTTGAACTATAAATGTATTTTAAATTAAATTTGTTACGATGTTTCTTATTACAAAATTTAAAAGCAAACTTATTTTAAATTATAATTTGTAATTCAAAATGTATTATCAAATGACTTAATATCACTAGTTTTACTCTTGAAAAACTTCAAATTCTCTCTCAAATTTAAAAAATAAAACAACTAGCCTACTAGGAAACATAGATTTAACCAAAAGCATTGTTAATTTAAATTTTTATAAGAAAAGACACTGTAACATAATTAATTTGAATCAAACATTTTTGTTGAAACTTATATTTTGAAATAAACTCTAAAAATTATTCCTTTAATAAAATAAGAAAAAGTCCCCATTTCACTCCTGCTTTCTCCCAGGCCAAGTTATGGACTTTGAGAAATGTCATTGCTACAATCTCAACCATCGATCCTATCCTTCTTCCCTCCAAGCACCAACTTAAAAGTTATTCTGAAATTATTTCCGTCGGTATGATTTTCTACAACTTTTAATGTTGTCCAACTTCTTTTTCTTTCTTAACTTGTTCCATCAAACGTCCTTGTTTTGTATTACTTTAGTGAAACGTCGTCGTGTTTTTCATGAAATTATTTTTGTTCCCACACTATATCAAAAACATTTTTAAAGGATTCTGTGTTTTTAGACGATCATTTTGGCTTTTGATTTTGTAACGCTAGCTTTGCCACACATATAAATATAGGATCATATTAAGCAACTGTCTCCTAAGTCTAAGTTTGTAATACTACTTTGGAAATGCTTAAAGGACACAACTTTGAGCCACTATCTTGAATCCAATCATGGAGATGCCTCGTTAAGCGGTTTGGTAATATAGGTGGCTACACAAGCTTCAAAGGGTAAAACACTTTTGAATGTATTTTCAAGAAACAAATAGTACAAAGTTTTTGGTACTTGAAATTTTAGGTGATGTCCCCAGTGCCTTGAAATATGGTTTGTGGGTTTGGGCCTTAGCAGCTTCTGTAATACACTTATTTTCTCAAGAAATTACATGCTATGTTATACTTTTAAAAGTTATTTATTTATGTCATATTTAAAAAGATTTATGACATGTTATCATTTATATTATATATTAAGTTGTGCTACAAATAAACTTATATGACATTTATAAAAAGTAAATATTAAAAAATTACACTTATGAAAACCTCTTTCTTTTTAAAAAAAAAAATACATCCGATATGCCCTTTTTTAAAATTGTCCCTTTAATTCGAACCTAAAAGACCCTAGCCCCATCCCACCTCTCTCAGCCATTGGGCTAGCCCCGGTGGTGTGCTAGGGTAATGGAATTTGGGTTCTGTTACATGCTCACCAAAATGTTTAGAATTTTAAGTTTAGTTCTTTTCTATTTCCTTGTTTGAAAGTTGATTTCATTTTTTTTTTTTTTGAAATTCCTTTTATTTTGAACAGGTGGGATAAAAGCATCTGCAAGTTTTTTTTTTTTTTAGAGGTTAAAGTTGGACAACCCACCTATATCTAATTTTTCATTTAAGGTTTGGATTTGTAATGAGGTGAAAATTTTTCTAAGTTCACTTACGTCTTTTACCTTTTTTTTTTTTTAGAGCCATCTTGATCTTTATTTTCAGTATAATTGTCTAATTAATCTTCATGTTTTTAATTAATGTTATAAGGATAAAAAAAAATGCTAACCACTTAAATTATTTGTGACAAATATCAACAATAGAAAAATGGGTTCTCACTCATATTAGGAAGTATAAGAAAATTCAGCCCTTATCCCAAACAAGGCAATATTTAGGGTAGTGGGAGCTGGTGAGGCCGGACAAAGTGATAGTTTTCACCGCCACCACGGAACCACGTGTGGCAAATAGAAAAAGGGGCCCCAAACAGAACCCAAAAAAAAAAAAAAATTTGGTGTTTAAGAGTCAACTTGTAGTTTGTCACAAGACAAGGCATCATAATATATATATATATATAGAGAGAGAGAGAGAGAGGGAGAGAGAGAGAAGGAAATGTCAATTGTGCTCATGTGTTGTGCCACGAGTTTCCAAATTCTATATTTATATATATTATTGCACCACACATGGGAACTGGCAAACTATGGGGCCAAAGAAAAAAGGAAGAAAGATACAGAAAAGAAAGAGAAGAAAAAAAAGCATGCTTTGACACTCATTTTGTCCTCTTTCTTTCTCTTTTTTTTTTTTTGGGACCAACCCAAATGTGACTGTGACCAATGTTGTTGGGACCTTTAAAATGCGTGGTTGTTGGACTTTGACAGCTCAAGAGTGCTGCCTCAATTTTGTCGTTTAGTGCCTTCTTTATATATTTTTGACAACTCCAAAATCTTGAACAGTAAAGGAGGGCTGCAGCTCGGGTGGATAAGAATTGCCACATAATGTGACCCAATCTATAACCAACGGCTCTTCTAGTTTATTCATGGCATTTGCTCCCCCTCATTGATTCACCAAAAAAAAAATAAATAAATAAAAATAAAAATAAAAATAAAGGAAACCTGAAAAATTGCAACAAATACTAGTAAAATCTTTTATTTCTTTTCCTTCTTCAAGATAGTGTTATAATTTTAAAAGATGTTTGGCATGTCATAGTCTAAACCATTTTTAAGTTATAAATAGTTTAAAACTCTTACATATCATAATAACAATAAAAAATTATTATAATATAAATTTTTATATATTACGATAAAAATATCTCTAACTACTCTATCAAATACCCGATTAGATTTTTTTATTTTTCCCCATGAAGCAAGGAAATAATTCACTTGTAATATCTTAGCCTAAAAAAGAAAGAGTCCACATACTGAGAAGTTACTGTGCTGTCCTTAATACAATTACATATATGTCCATCATGAGAAGATGACCTTAAAAAACCATCAAATGGGAAACAAAGGAACAGTGAAAAAAAGGAAAAGAAATGGAAAATAAGAATGATTCAGTAGTACATACTTAAGCTGCTGTACATGTGTTTTCGAGCACTGTCCCCAGTTATGACTTTTAAGACGTGTCGTTTGTCTAGTCGTGCCTCTAAATTGTCAAATGTCATCTATACGTCAGAATCATGTGACAACCTCAGAAAGCGAGGCGCATTTGTCGTATGTGGTGCCAAGTTGCTAACGTGTTAAAATTTAATAGCAACAATAAGAAGAACAAGAGAATCATAAGGAACCCAAAAATTAATAAAAATTTCTCAGATTGTCTCAGTTCTCACCCCCCAGTATATGGGACAGGAAAACAAAGGTCCCCTTATTATCAGAGTTATAGGGCATGCCTCTGCTAAAACAATACATATATATATATATATATATATATTAGTTATAAAGTCGGTGACAAACAACACTACAAAATGCAAAATGCAAAATGTGCGATTGGATTTGAAGATTTTATCTTTTTTCAATTGTTGGAAGCTAATTAATTACTATCCTTTCTCTGAGCAAGTTGGATGAGATTCTGATGGTCAAGCATGAACGAAATATAATATAATATATACACACACACGCACACACAGAGATTTGGTTGGTCTCTAAGGATCTGAAAAACTGAAAACTGAAACAGTTGCAGATGTGAGAAAGCATTATTAATGCAGCCTATATATTGCTCTTATTCTGGTCCTCGTATTGGAAAGTCTTATTTAAGGATCTGCTTTAGATTTTCAACCTCTGAAAATTAACTATGTCAGGAGTCAAAATTTATTATATGTTGTTGCTAGCAAATACCCTCCGGAAAGTTTGCGATAACTAATTACAATGTTTGCTTATAATCCATCAGAAATCACAACGTCTTAATGACAAATAGTACCAACAAGTGAAGCCAAAAATGGCTCGAGTTTGTCTTTGACTTTTCAAGAAGGACTGGTCTTTTCTTTGTAACATCTAAAAATAAGAAAAGTAATTTCTATATAAATATATGATATTTGTTTTATATAACAGTGACTAAGAAGGTTTAATGTTGGATTTTCGAAAAGTAAATTCTTTGTTTATATAACTTGTAACCTTTAAAACAATTGCTACATGTATAGCTTTAAGTATAACTTGATAAATCTATATCTGACTCTATAATAATAATAATAATAATTGTCCCTTATAGTAAATATCATATAGCAAACCAAAATCTTTACAAAATAATTTCTCTCTTTTTCTTCATTAAAAAAAGGATTGAACAAGACATATACAGGGATGCTAAACATTCGTCACGTGGTATGTTAAGGTGTTCTAAGGGCTAAGGTTAATTTTATAGATCGCCATCATGTGAACTACGTACTTAACATAACAATATCCAAAATTTCAAGTACAACATTGAAGTTATGATGATAGTGTAACTGTCCTTTGGGGAAATTAACAACCTCATTTAGCTATTTTAGGAGGCTTCCTACATTTTATGACAAATAGATTCACTTTATACACCAAGGAAATGTACAAAAGGTTTCTACCGCATACGCCTTGTGAATTTGGCAAAATTTCTTCGAGTAGTTTCCGCCTGTGAAAAGTTTGGATGCATCAAGAACTTGCATTCGTGTGACGTCTCTTTCCACAATATCCTTTACATTACCCTTTTCTCTCAAATCTCTCTCTCTCTCTCTCTCTCTCTCTCTCTATATATATATATATGTATGTATGTATATATAGAGAGAGAGTGTGAATTCTGGACTGAACTTTACACGTGATTACTGCAAATAGATGCGATATTGAATGTGAACATGGTAAAAGAAGCACAACTTGGGTGCTTTTCCTTCTTGGATATTTGCCATGGCCCAAGAGTAAAAAAAAGTTGCCTGGTGCATATGCAAAAGGTAATTTATTCTGATTTTCAAAGAAAAAGAAAGAAAGAAAAGAAAAGAAAAGAAAGAAAATGATAGCCCTTCTTTAAAGAAGGCACATGGATGCATGTGGTGGAATATGGTTTATGTGGGAATGCATAGAAATCAGTAGGAGAAGCACACAAATAATGTGACTTGTTAGAGAGAAGGAAAGACCCAAAAAAAAAGAAAAGAAAAAAGAAACAAAACAAAACAATATACGTGGTCCTTGATTCAAAAATCATGACTAATTTGGCTCGGAAAGAGGGAAAACCCCTCCTAATAGGGATCAGCATATGTATGTCTCATCCAACAAGTGACAGCTGGGTGATCACTGTCAGCACACGTGTTGAACTTTGATTAGGACAAAGAATTACCCAAAAGTGACCCATTTTTATTTTATTTTTATTTTTTTCTTTCCCCTTGCAAATTCCACCCTCGCAAAAAACAAAAGACTATATTATGGTGGTGGGAGAGGTTGGTCTCCAGAGGCTGTGTCTTAATAAAAAACATATATTGTTTGTTCTTAGAACAATGTGGATTACAATATGTGTGTATTTATTTTGGTTTTGATTTTGATTTTATATATTATATATATATATATATATATTTATTTTAATTGGAGAGCATATCAGCCAGCCCCCCATTGTTTTAATAAATTGGCCTGAGTGATAGATTTCTTAGGGGTCACATGCAAGGCCTCTCAAAAGGGGTCGGAAAGTGGGACTTAGAGGGTCAGTGCACTGGAATTTGTAGGGTCACCAAGGCACATGAAATGTCACTATTTCTTATGAGTCCAACTTGGCCGGTGTCCTTATTTTTTTATTTTTATTTTCTTTTAGCATGTGGGGTTATTCCTCACCTGACCATTTCTCCTCTTCTATTTTGTAATTTAATTCGTGTCTTAGAAATATCCCAAAAAAAAAAAAAGAAATAGCAAGAGGAGTCCTCTTAATTTTCCTTCTTACTTTCATTTTCTTAATTTTAATCTTTAGTAAAAGGGGAATTTCTGTCTCAAATCCTAAGATTTTTGCCTTAAAAGACCTTGTTTTACGCACATAGATTAATAAAATGGCTTATTCATGTCGCATAGCGAAATTTCATGCTTCATTTGGTACAGCATTATCAGAAGTCGAACTTGAAAAAAAAAAACAAATTATGGTTAACTTCTTTTTCTGAAATAGCAATCCTCTCATTTTTTCTTTATACTTCTCCAATTTTGGCAATTTTAGAACGCAGATTTTTTCTGATTTGAGACCCAAAAAGACACTTTACCAACCCTCTTGACCCTTTTTTGGAAAGTGACCAATCTAAATTTAACGAACCCCCCTCTTTGATTTACCATATAAGTAAACATCATGGAAAATTATATCACATTAAGTGGTTCAAGGAAGGCAACAAAAATGGTTTGTTTAGGGACTTGGGACAGGCAAACAACCCATTGGCTGTTTGTGACTAATCACCACTTTCTTTTCATTGGTTAACAAATATAAAATATCAATAAATGAGAAATTTGACCCTCTAGTATTAACTCATGAACATAGATCCCTAGCAAATTGGGCATTGATTTATACATGAAACCTAATCTTCTTATCAACATTTTGCGGTTTCTTAACGCCAAGTTGATGGTGGATTTCAAATTGAACTACATTTCTTGTAAGCTCAAAAAGCAAAATCATGGATGCCTTTATCTTTGTTAGTGACATATAACTGTGTTTTGTAGATTAATAAAGAATTAATATGTTAAATATTGGTCATTTGACGTCACAACTCGTTTATTTTAATATAATTATTCTTTAGAACCGCAAACAATTTGCTCTATGTCTCTCCTTTTAACTTTACAAATCACATGAATAAACAAAGCACAAACTTGGTCGAAGATTCTCATTAATGAGCTTTTGGTTTCATCATATTAGGTGGCATGTTCATTTAAATAAATTAATTAAATAAATAAGATCAAAAGACAAAAAAAAAATACTAATAATAATAAAGGAATTGGATAGTGGAGCTGAAAAGAAAGAAAGAAGAAAAGGACATGTATACAATAGAATACATGAATCTAAAAATCCAGAAATAAAAATATTTTCAGAGGGGGAAAAAAGGAAAAAAAAAATAAGGAGAAAGAAAAAAAGAGAAAACCACCTCGCTCGATAAGCCTCGGTTCAGTGGTTTTTTGTGTCAGCTCGAAACGTTGACACTCGAGCCGGACAGGTTCATCGGCGAACCGGTCAAAAGCTCGGCGAGAGTGGTCATCGCGCGAACCTGCATCTCCAAGGCCGCGATGTAATCGGTGGCTTCATCTAGAAGGTTCGGGAACGGGAGCTTCCGGCAACCAGGAATCAACCGGCCAAGAACTCGAACTCTCCGCTGCAGAGGTGGTAACCTCCTCGTCGTCTCCGGCTTCGACGACCTGCTCTTCCCGGTCACCTTCTTCTTCACCTTTCTGTGCTTTAGCCGATTTCTGATCGATCTGTGTCGACTCGCCAGGATCGCCCGGCTCCACCGAGTCGTCCCCTTGGCCTCGACGGCGAGGACGCTGTCGGCGGTCTGACGCACTTTTCCGCTGCCGGAGACGGTTTCAGAAGAGGAACTCTGGCGAACGCGGCGGAGTGCCTCCACGAGCTTCGAGGAGTAGATCTGCTGCTCCGATTCGGATTTCCATCTGATCGAGGTTTCCGGAACGGGACTCTGAAGAACCTCGTCATCTCCTCCGACAACGATTTTCCGGCGCTTTTTCCGGCTGGATTCGGCGGACAAATCCGAAACGGAATCGACGTTTGAGATGAACGACGATGCCATTGAAGGAATCGCAAGCTACGATACCGCCAAAAAGAGTTCTCTTTCGCTGAATTACGCACTGCAAATATCCATAAATCCAAGGTTAACGACGAAGAAAGAGGAAGAAAATGGATTTATATATAGAGAAATTCGAACAAATACATGAGAATATAAAAGATGATTACCTTTTGAAATAAGCTTGATTAGATATGAACTTGAGGTTTAAGGTTTTGTTAGAGAGAGAAAGTTGTGAGGAAGTGTTTCTGGTGGGTTTGAAGAAATGTTTGGCGTTGGAAGGGAGAGACGTGTATATATAAGAGATGAGATACAATATAGATATACAAATATATATATATATATATAATGTAGAAAAGTAAATGGAAATAAAAAAGGGCGTAATTACAAAAATATCTCTGAACTTTTATGGGAGTTGTGGGTTTTCACCTTGTATTTTTAGAGAATACCAAAAAAAAGCCTTGTGCTTTACATTTCTTATAAAAATTATCCCCTTGGCTTGTTGTGAAAGGGTACAAAAAAAAAATTTTAAAAAAGAAACACACTGTTTGGTAGTGTTTTTAAAATAAGTAAAAATGATTTTGTTTTGAAAAATAAAAATTTTTTTAGAATTGTATTTAAAGTGTTTTTGAAACTTTTGTCTCAAAAAACGTACAAAAATATTTTCAAAAATTCTAAAAACAAAACCAAACGAAAAAAAATTATAAAATTATAAAGGGAGAATGAGAGAATTAAGCCATCATTAATTAAGAATAAAAATAAATAGTTCAAAATATAACAGTGTTTAGTAAATAACCCACTCAAACTAAAATAAAATTTATTTTTTTATAGAATGACGTATAAAGAAAAACAAAACAACAAAAAGAGAACAAAAAATGAAAAAGAAGAAGAATGAGATAAAGTCGAAAATTCAAGTGTCTAAAAAGCACATAATTCCAAAAATGCTACTAAAATATTTTTAAAAGTATACTATTTACTTACATTAAAGATTAAAATTGTATTATTTAGTGTAATTTTTCAATAATTATAAATCAGATTTGAAATTTTGAGAATCGCTAATACAAAAGAGAAGCATCAACTACAGTAGTTGCTAAGAGAGGAGAACACTTTCAAGTTAAGAGGAATAGAGTAAGTAGTCCTTTGTGGGTCATGACCCATATGGCGGTGTTCCTAGATCGCCACCCATGCGAAGATATATAATATCACGGGTTGCAACCTAGGTAGAGATCTGTGTGGGTCATAACCTACAATTGAGGCATAAGCAACCCTAGCACAACTTGCTCTCCAAGGGCCGGTGAGCCTACTAGAGCATAAGAAGTTTTGTAATTTTTGTTAAAGAATGTTTAATGTTTTTGTTTACGAATATAAAAATCTTGAGTTGTATATATTTAACATATTTTTATTTTATGATTCTTTTAATTCAAATATTTCTTTTGCTCACCATTAACAGGAGTATTCTTGCCTTTTCATCCAATGAATTGAATATTTTCTAACAACAAGGGTGGTTTTGTTCTTTGAATGTACAAAAACAAAAGGATCTTTCTTGTGTGTGTGTTTTTAGAAATACAAAGCGAAAATCTACAATTTGATAAAATAAAAGGACCATTTTAGAAATTATCCCAAATTAAAATGAAATATTAGAAAAGGCAAAAGCCAGTCACGGGGAACCACGCGTCGTTTTGTTTGTCGCGTTATTTACTCTTTCGCCCCTTTCCCTCCAGCTTTCTTGCGCCGAGATTCTCTTTGTTGAGACTTTGAGTTTAAAAAATAAAAAAGATTGAAAAAAAGAAAAATGGAAATAACAAACGATATAGTGTTTCAATTATCCATACTCACATGGAGCCGATTTTCTTTTATTTAATGTAGTGGCAATTATTGGACAAAGTTTTCTGGTATTTGTAGCTTTTATATTTGGTCAACAAATTTATTTGAACAATCTATTTTCAAGCAGAAAAGGTAAAACAATACACATTTTTATTCTTATTATATTAATAACTTATTTCTTTTTATTGGTATATATAATCAGTTGATTAATTAATCAAAAGTGGGTGTTGATATTTTTTTTATTTTTATTTTTATTTTTTTAGAACAGCGAGAGTTGCTATCTCGAATTGGGAAGAATTTGCGTAACGTTCAAGTTAGTAAGTAAAAATTAAAGAAAAAAGACATAAGTAATGATACATAAAAAAAAAAACAAAAACAAAAACAAAAACAAAAACAAAGAAAGAAAAAATAGAAAAGAAATAAAAGCATTGAACATGGTAGGCATAGCATTTACATCTTCGTTGAGAAATTTAAATCTTTGGTTCGTTGGACAAATCTTTGCAGTGGACAAGTTGCCATTAAATTTTATTTTTTTAAAAAAATATATATGTATATATCTATATAGATATATAAATTCGGGGCTATCTTGTTTAAGTAAAGTTTAGTTTTTCACATTAATTGTTCACATGTTTTGTAATTAAAGCCAAAATTTGATATGCCTATATAAGTACATACAATAGAGAAACAAACACACATTATAACTAGTATGTTTGGCATTAGTTGGTTCTAACCAACTTTTCAGTTAGTAACAGTATAAAGCTCTCACATGTTACTGTAAAAGCAAAAAAGTTGCTACAGTTTAAAGCTCTCACATGTTACAGTGTTTACAGTTCTAACCAATGGTTTTAAACATCATGTCAAACACCCTAAACATTATTAATGTTAAACATGGAAGGCATGTTGGCCTAATCATATTATCTTGCAATCAAAGATAGAGATTTTATATAATCTATCTATGTGCTTGCTAGACAACACGTGAAACTGCAATCAAACCTTCATTTAGGGCGGCATAATAACTTAAAGCTTACAACTTACAAGAGAGTTATAAAATTACTAGGTTAAAAAAAAAAAAAAGAACAAGAAGAAGAAGAAAGTATTTGGTGACATTATTTATTTTATTTTAATTTTTGCATATTTCATTCTCATTCCCCTCTAAGACACCCATAAAAAAATGAAAACATTTCAAACGTGCTATAATAGAGAAGCCATCATTTACCCGGTAATCATATCTTTTACCAAACATAAAAAATGCACCAAGCAGAAAAGGGGCAACCAAAAAAAAAAAAAAATCCTTCGGTGAACTGCCCAAAATAAATACTTTGGCGAGTTGTTGTATTTAAAGCCTTAGGGGAAAAAAAGATTTTTTTAAATAAACAAACTTCATTCACTAGAAAAAGTACAAAGAAAGTCTCATAAACTATCTATTAAGGACAGAAACAATCTTGATTGATGCTAATTTCTACCAGAATTGAAACCAACAGATAGACAAATAAAGCACAAAGGGACAAGTAATGAGTGACCGAACCAAAAAGAAAAATCTCCACTCGATACCGTTAGAATAAAGCTCAAAGGCTTGTTGCAACGGCTTAGCGACCACCTAAATCAATCGACAAAACCTAACTTATCTATAATGGAGGCAAAAATAACATGAATTAGCCGCAGATCTAGCCCAACATAAACTTGAAAAAAGCATTTTAAGGTGAAAAGTGAAAAGGCAAGTAAGGGTTTTCTTGTCTTGCAAGGCTAGCATGTTGCATAATTGCATTAATATATTCCTAACGCCACCATTAATTATTTAGTTTTAGGGGTTGGGATGAGGGTGAGCAAATGAAGCGAATCATATTATGTCTATTATTCATTAAATTTTTTGATTTCCCTTTTGCGTGAGAAAGGATTATTGGATAACAAGTGTATATAATGTCATTGTGTGATTGGTTGGGGAGTGGGGTCAACGGAATTTTGTTTTTAGCGGAGCAATGATTAGTGGGTGATGCACCAAATAGAAATCAAGGACAGGGAAAAGGGGGAATGCATGTGGCCGTTTTCATGGCACTTGCTATTATATGAGCCTTTATTTTGTTTCTTTATCACGAGGGTTGGACTTCCCTCCCTTTATGAATGCGGCCACGTTTCATCCACATTGCCTACTTCCAAATGCTATTTTCTTTTCTTTTCTTTTTTTTTTTAACTTGCTTCTCTCCTTAAACTACGAATGTATTTTACATATTATAATGCTAGAATACCCATATTCCCTTGTGACACAGGTGCAATCCCTTTTCTCTTCTCGTAGAGAATAGTAGGAGGATGTTTGAACCCAAATACTGCTTATACTTGGAGAAAACATCATGTCATGAATTAAAACCGTTAGTTTTTTTATTAAATTTAATTAAATTGACAATGGGCCAATTTGACGTTGTTGTATTGTGCTGTTGCTTTTGCTGTATTATACTATGCTGCGGAACAGAAATAGGTAGACGTTTAATAAATTATTTTTAAAGCGGCTGTGAACACTATAAACAAAATTGCAAATGTTTGGTAAACTATGTATAAAATTACTAGACGTGTATAATGAACGAAAATAGATATACTTTACTAAGCATGTTTATAGTTTTAATTTTTAATTTTAATTTTAAAGTTAATAGATGTAATATTTGCACAATAAAATACCAAAAATGTAATTTTATTTTATCGTTTAACATATTTTTAGAAAATAAATTACTTTTATTAAACGAGATAAATCATATGTCCAAGCAAAAAAAAAGTCTAAAAAACACGACAATATTATAAAAAATTACCTTATAAATCAATTCTAAACTTCTTGTATTGATGTTATTTTAATTGTAAAAGAAAAAATGGATAAATTGGGAGCTATATATTATTATTAAATTTAGTTTGGTAATTTTAAATCTTTGTTAAATCATTAAATATTTGTTAAATTTTATTAATCTGGCACATATTTTGTAGTCTGGTATAATTCTAATATAATATGACATTTCATAACTCTACTGGATAAAGTATAAAATACCCTAAACAAAGGTCTTCTACTCATATGGTATTCAAAGTTGTAAATTATTTATTTTGCATTCAAAAGTTTTAAAAAGTAGTTATGTTTTTTTTTTTCCATCCTATGTAGAGAGAGAATTCTACGGCATGGTATGAAAAAATACCTTATCAATAGTGTTAACATTTTAAACTATTAAATATATAATTTTTTGTTAGTTTTGCATATTTTCTTACTTTGATGTGATTTTGATTAGATCAAATGTCTAAAAATAAAAACTATCAATAGATACTCTTATTGCAGAAAGCTCAAAAAAGAGATGCATAATTGTTGTTGGAGAAATACTTCCATGGAAAGATGTCGCTAGCTAATCCACTAGGCCACTAAAGAATTTGATTTACATTGCATTTTTATCATCAATCTCAAAAAATAAAAATATAAAATTTTACCTCAACGTAGTACTGTTTTAAACTACTAAATTTGTATAAGATTTTTCCAATTTTATTCATTTTTGACATTTTTGAAAATATTTCTAGTGTGTTTGGAACATCAGTTACAACTATAAACATGTGAAGCTCTCCGCAAATTATAATAAAAAGTAAAAAATTATTAGAGGTATTTGGTATGCAATAATCCTGAGGTAGGCATGAAAATTTGCAAGATTCTCACATTTGGTATAAGAATTCTTAATTTTAGATTTAGAAAACTCAATCCTATGAGATTTATTTTACCCCATTTTGAGGTAATATTAATTTCACCAACAAGGTGATATTTACCATATAATATATATTATATATAAAATATTTTAAAATAATTATATTATTATTAAATAATATTATTATTATAAATTAATATTTTTATACTATATAAATATAAAAGTTATATCAATATAAAATAATAATTTGATAATAAAGATAATAATAACATTAACAATAATAAAAATATATATAATATATTACATATACAATATTTAAATGTAATATATATTATTAATTAATATAAACATATAATATACACAAATACTATAATAATAAAATAAAATAAAAATAATTGCTTACTATTATTATATAATATAGCTACAAATATTATATTAATATAAAATAATTATAATTTAATAATAAGGATAATAATAACATTAACAATAATAATAAAACATAATAATACTAATACTATTATAATAATTATGAATACAAAATATAATGTTTAATATTTTTTATTACAATATTTTTATTTAATCTTAATATTAATATAAATAATAATATATTATTAAGAATTATATTTTTATTATTATTTATATTCATATCAATATATTATATATTATATAGAACATTTTAATATTAATATATTGTTAAATTATAATTCTATGATTATTATAAATTAATATTTTTATATAATATAAATACAGTATTATCTTAGTATAACATAACAATTAATTAATAATAATGACAATAATAACCTTAATATTCATAGTAATATTAATGTTAAATTATATATAATACTATTTTATTATTCATATGTATAATATTCATATTTATAACATTAATATTCATATTACTTATAATATTTAAATTATTTTTGTCAATTATACAATATTCTTATGTATAACCAAACACAGTAATATATTATTCTTAGAAATCTTATAGAAGATTTTTTTATATAACCAAACGTAATAATATTGGTTTCTTAAGAATCATATTGTTTATATTATTTTCTTAGGAATATAATTTTTTTTATCATTATTGTATACCAAGCAACTCTTTATAATATAGAACTTATATGTTATCATTTTTAAACTTGAAATGGATGCAGATTTTTTGGACAAAAACTTCAACCAATTTTAGTGGGTGTTTGAAAGGATGGTGGGAACCAATAGTGAGAACTATTTTTACTGTAGTATATGAGAGTTTTATACTATAGTAATTTTTTTTTATTATTACTGTAACATATAAAAGTTTTTTATTGTTTATAATTGAGTTTGTGGTGAGAATTGATTGGTTTCTATCACTCCCAAACACCTTACTAATGTTCTGGCTGTAGAGGTGCCAACATGATGCAGCTGTTCTTATAAAAGAAAGTAATAATTGAAGAATATGATCTACTACTGACATGCCAGAGAGCCTGCCTCCTTGCGTGAGACAGGCTTTAATGTCACAGAGAAAGATTCAACTAAACAATTTTTTAATAAACAACACTAATGATCTGTGCTTTCCCCTGAGACAAGGTTAATAGTGTTTCTTAATTTTGGATTACTTTTAGATATTAATACGTCCGCAGCAAATCAACTTAAAATGCGGAAATTTTTAGTAGCTTTCAAAGTGAAAGGTTACATTTATAAGGTGTTTGATAAAATTTATTAGAACTAATTTTTTTAGTCTAAAGCACTTAAGATTTGTTTGATAAATAGATTCAAATTAGTGATTTAATTAGAGTTAGTGTGATTTAAATTAGAATTTGAGTTAGTAATTTGAATTGTTATCCAAATTGACATTTAGATGTATATTTAAGTTTTAATTTGAGTATAGAATAAAATTGAAATTTATGTTTGAAAAGGTAGTAGAAATAGTTTTTGATTTATTAACAAATCTAATAAATCTTAACGTTAATTATCCTAAAAAATATGCAATATAAATCTTAGTTTATTTCTCTCTTTATTAGGAACACAATGAAAAAAGAATCATCTCGATTGGATATCAAATGAAGAAATTATGATTTTTCTCTCAAATATAGGAGAGAAAATTTTTGTTTTTAATGTAACAGAAATATCCGAATATCAAAGTTTAGGGGTGGATGAGAACTCTGAAAACTTAAATTCTTGATACTCAAAGGATTTAGATTTTGAGGGAAACAAACACGTATCTAAAAGATTCTTGATACTCAAATCCAATTTTGAATCCATTGAGTCCAAATAATATTCAAAACAAACAGACCCTTAGTATATAAGAGATTTGCACTGTAGTAACTTTTTCTTCTTACTAGTTTTAACCTCTTTTGTTTTGTTGCACAGAGGTGGCTCTCTTGGAGAATAACATTTTATTTTTATTTTAATTAAGTGTCTAATGATAAAACTTCCCTCCAAATGGTAAAGATTTTGGCTCCTCTTGTTGAACCAAACAATTCTATTCTCTACTGAAACTCTTGCTTATCCTTTTCCTTGACCACCATCCATAGAGAAGCCAATGAGGTCTCATCTGAAGCTTCTCAGTGAATAAAATAATCCTAAGAATTGTTTAATCTAAACCAAATGACTCTCTAGGAAGGATTAATTAAAAAAGATCTGTGACTACATAAAGACAAAAAACCTCGATTACTTGTGGTATCCATTGCTCCCTAACATGGGTTTTTGAATTAAAGTATACCATGTTAGCCGTAACACCTTTCTAAAAATCATTTTTTATCCTAATTAATGTTAGTTTAATCAATGCTTGAACTTGACAAGCAAACCATCTATTTGGTTCACTTGTCACGGATTACGTTTCCTTTTTCTAAATTGCAAGGTCATTGACCCTCTAATGTGATTTACCAGTGTGTTTAAGAAGCAAGAATCTCAACATGGTTCCATGTTCACCCATTTTTCTTTTGATGGTTTGGTATGTTATATAATCATGAACATTTTCCCCACCGATTTACCTTAATGCGTTTTTCTTTTCTAATAATAAAAAAAAAAAGGATTGGTGGTATTCTCATGCCGCATTCAACCTCTAAATAAGGAATCAACTAAGACCATTAAAGATGCGATAAAAGAACCTGCTTCATGCTTTTTTCTATAAGCCCAAATCACAACAATCTGACTCATAATCATAATTACAACCTCATTGTAGACGAAAGTAGTCGGTGGTGATTAAAAAAAAAAAGACCTGATAGGTTATTCATTTAACGCCAGAATACTGATGAATTACTTTAACACACAGAAACGTTAAGATCACTCTGCAAACGTCCCATTTTAGCCATTGAATGTGTTGGCACTCATAAATGGTGTCTGTCCTTTTGTTTTTTCTTTTTACAATGACCGGTCCTTTTAGATATTTCATTATTGTTTTGGGCCAAGAAAGCCCCAACATGAGTACATGACTAGGACAAATTAAGGTCAGGACAGACAATGACCGAGGGATAAGGAACAAGTTCGTGCACAAAGCCAATTTGCATTTTGCTATCCATTAAATATTCAGAGAACCATGCTGGATAGCAGATAAACATGGGATTTGGTGGAACATACGCGCCTTTTTAATTGCTATTTTCTATTATAATAATGTGGTTTTAGAGCTAAATACTTGTTAAATTAATGTCTTGCTCTCACATGATTTGGTTCTTAGCTTGTAAAAAGATTGTGTCTATATAGTGCAAGGTATATAGGAGGCTAATCCGCCGTCTGCGTAATGAATATAAATTATTAATTTAATCGGACATTATTGACTATAGTGCAATCATTTAGCCGAATAGAGACAAGAGCGCACGAGTGCGTGCCTTGATGAGCAATCTATCCCATGATTATGCTAAGATGATGATGATTAGAGTAAGGTGTTTGAAAAGTATAGTTAGAACCAATAATTAAAACTAATTTAGATATATGAGAGATTTATACCGTAACAATTTTTTACTTTTTACTATAACTGTTCAAAAGTTTTATATTATTTGTTAGTTAAAACTAATTAATTTTGATCGAGAACCAAACACTCCAACAAACGTAAATTGTAACAGCAATAAAAAGACAAGAAGCTCAAAAAACAATAATAATAATAATAAAAACGTAAATGAAATTCAGAGTGGTACCTCTAAGAGCGGCAAAGAGGGGACTAAGATGGCAGACAGAACATGGCAATTGGCAATTGGCAATTTTTCCAATTATTCAATATGAAAAGTCTAACCCGATAAATTTTACATAGGCAAGGGTTCTTTTTTTTATTATTATTAAATATAGTTGTACTTGACACTGACAATCTAATCTTTGAACATGGATTGGTTAGCTTGGATGAACCGCTCGTTAGTTTTCCTCGTGAGATGTTTGACCTGCCAATTAGATGGTATTTCTTGTTTGTTTTGTGTTTCTTTATGAAAGCACAAGTAAGTTGATTCGAGTTCTCGTCACTTGTCCTGTGGATCTGTGGCAGTTTCCTTATCAAATAAATACATTAATGAAGTAGTGTGAAATCTTTAGATGGCCAACGTAATGAGGTATTACCAAAGCTTCACGGAACCAATTCAATTCAACATTATTATTAGTTCCAAATTTAACATTGCCGCGTAAATAGATTAACGTGTTGTCTTCTTCCTTTTTCAAGGTTGAAAAAAAAAAGTTGAAACATTTTCACACAAACAACAACAACAACAAAACTTAAATTGAATTACATGTTCTTTAAGGAAATCGACTTTAAAAAAAAAAAAAAGAAATAAAACTTTATTTCAAATCAAGGTAAAAATAGTATGGTAAAAAAAATTGAGCTAAAATTTTATAATTTTAAAAATAAGATCGGAAAAACTATAACGGTTTAAATTTTAGTTAGAGACCTACAAATTGTTAGTTATGGCCGTTTAAATATGTGCTCAGTTTGCCAAAAGGTATAACCTTCGAAATATGGGCAAAAAAGGTCTGATAAAAATGGGGTAAAATTTTATAATTTTAAATATACATTTCGAAAAATTATAACGGTTCAAATTCTACTTGAAGAAAAGCTACGAATTGTTAGTTATGGTCGTTTATATATATGCCCAATAAACCAAAGGCTATAGCCTTCAAAATAAGGGTATTTCCTTATTGCAAGTGCTTTATCAAAATTTGATTAATTAATTCAAGAATCAATATAATAATGTGAGCAAGATATAGACACAGACCTTACTATTATTTACACAAGCGTATTAACTTCATGGAGCAACTGGTAGCTGTAAGCTGTTTGTTGAAGTTTTTGGCTTCACAACATATGGAAGAGTGATTTCGGCTGGTATAGATTTCGCTACTTCTCCAAAGAAAGGTACTTCAAACGATAAAGACTGGTAGAGGCGAACCTCATCTTCCTTGCAATAGTAGACCTACAAAAATGCCCCAAGTTCGAAAACACTATTCTGAATCCTACATTCATTTCCGAACAATTAAGAAACGGAATCTTTTTATCAGAACACAATTATTAGAACTGGGAAAGTTCCTGGTCTCCAACTGATTCATTTTTATCATTTTTTGGTCTGGAATGGTGATTGGTTCAAAGCATCTTAACTTAGAGATATGCCAGAAGCCACAATGCTTATCTCCCCATGCTTAGGTGAATTAAATAATGCAAATTTGACGGATTTGGAAGAATGTAGCATACAACAGTGCCACTCATGAAAAAATAACTACTCTTGTGGGAACTAAAATAGCTTCAGATGGATTAGGGAGTAATGTGGTGCTTATGTCCTTTGCAGGACCAACATGAACTTAGGACCATAGGTTTAAGATTGTATATTGGAATATCAAAAAGATGAGGACCCACTTATTTGTACGAGGATGTTATAAGGCTCACAAGACCCGCGTGCTATAGGAAACTGGCGAAGGTTGTTAGGGTTGTCATAACTCGTTATTGCATTTAATCACATAAAATAATTCATTTGCTCATAAACTGGCATAACGTGGTGCTTATGTCCTTTGCAGGACCAACATTAACTTAGGACCATAGGTTTAAGATTGTATATTGGGATATCAGAAAGATGTTACAAGGCTCACAAGACCCACATGCTCTAGGAAACTGGTGAAGGTTGTTAGGGTTGTCATGACTCATAATTGTATTAAATCACATAAAATAGTTCATTTGCTCACAAAACTGGCATTGCGAAATAACGAATTGTACTAATATATGGTTAACAATTACTAAAATGAGGTTACCTTGCAATTTATTCTGCCTGTCGAAGCTGAGGGTGAAGATCTCCTAAAATGGAAAGTTGCAGATCCATCTGGACTAAGGTATCCATCCAAAGAATCAATAATCACCGCATTTTGAGGCTCAGTTTCAACGCTAAATTTACTCCAAGCCTCCTGCATTAAGAAAACATGGAGTGATATAAAGTTGGGATTACAAATGTCACAATGGTTCATAAAATGCACACATCTAGATTAATGGATTCAAAACTTTTCATGCGTGTGAACAAGGAGTACAGAACCTCTGAAAAATGGTACTCTTCGGGTAGTGATATCTTAATAGACAGGTTGCCCTCACTGGATGAGATACCATCAACTTTGATGGTTTATGCATCCGACAGTGCTCGTCTCCTGAGTTGCTTCAGTGATTTGGATTTTTTAGGAGGCTGAACACTTTTCAGCTGTAAAGTTCGAAGCCCAGGTAGTTCCTTGTTTAAGTCCAGATATCTGATTACACTGTTGTTTGTATCGGCAATGAAAAGTATTCCTGTAAGAAAAATGTTGCGATAAGAGAATTAATAAACAAAATTTTCCGCCTACTCTCTACTAATTAAGGGCATCAAAAACACACGTGATTCTACATTCTCAATCACTCTATTAAACTCATGTGAATTATAAGGCAAATACCACATTTGACAGGACGAAAATTACAAGTTAAGAGTAAGTTTGTGTAATATCAAAACATATGGTAGATAACATCGTCTTCCTGCATTATACTTGTTCACTTTTGGTCACTATCTGTATGTTAAAACTTATAACACTCTTTCCTTCTTGGAAGAAATTATGTGTGACAAATAAAAAAACAACTATGAGGAAGACAAACATAGAAAATAAATTAGAATAATCGATTGATTAGGATTGATGTTTGATTGATTTTCCTTATTTTGATTTTAGAAAGTTAGTGTGATTTATGCGTTTATTTTGTAAAATAAATTCCTGTTTTAGTTTTATAATTAACCTATTAATTGGCTACAGTGTTACAATATGATTTGGACTTTGATGATGATTCAATATTGCATTGAATTTCGGAGTTATTCTCCCTCTTGTTCTCTACTTTTTTCTTCTTCATTCTTCTATTTCAGTTTCTTCGTATTCTCGTGTTTTTCCTCTTCTTCTCTTCTCTCATCCCCTTTCCCTCTCTAGTTCTACATGACTTTAGCCAAACTTCTAATGTAATTTTGCAAAAGGCCTCACCGTTTTCTGCTTCAATGATTCCTGATGTCTCTGAAAGCTGCAACAGAACAACAGAAATGCGTTAAAGGTGATGTATTTACCATAGGATGGCAACTATACCATCATTCAGCTAACCAAAAGAATGAACTAGAACATTTAATCTTTAATTTGTGTGTGTTTTATTGATTTTATTTCCTTTTTACATTAAATTATTTGATACTTTTATTTACAGTTGCAGCTTAAAGATTATGTTCAATAAATATATAAAATGATTTCTAACCCGAGCTTCTAGGGCCCTCCATCCCTGAAACCAGCTTTCCCTGTACCTGCTAAGGTGATAACTTTTTTACTAGCCAGATCTAGCTTCTTTATCTGAAATTTCAAAGCAAAATAAATAATTAGATAATTAAAATAAAATTAAAATACTTCAAGCTGGAGAAAATAAAGAAAAGGTTAAAAAGAGAGTATATGTTATAGTGATAATTCTAAAAGGTTAAGCTCCTAAAACTTAAATATTCTTTTAGCTCACAAATTAAGATTAATTTGCAGGAATTGAAGCCATGCAAAGTGCAAACTAAAAATAAGTACAAAACAGTATTTGTATTAGCCTATCTTAATGAACTGTGGTCAACATGATATAGATGTCACAAAGTTTAAATTAGAATTATTGTTAAATTTCACCATTAGGACTACAACAATTTAAAAAAAAAAAAGAAAAAAAAAAGTTGCAAACTAACTTATAAAGCAGAAAGGTGCAGTGCACAGCAAGAGGAACTAAAAAATATATGGTTATAAGCCTAATTTAGTGCAATAAAATGTCTTCTAAGCATCTTCAGTCATGACCATTCTACCTTGTGGTTATAGCTATCGGCTATATAAACTTGACCATCTTGTCCACACACGACGCCCAGTGGATGTTGAATGAGTACTTCAGCCCCTATACCATCATGGTCTCCAAACTGCAACAGTTTGGTAAATTAGAGAAAAAAGTTGCAAATTTTTTGTGAGAAGGAAATCCATCCACTATTGAACTACTTTCCAAGGTTGAAAGTGAATAATTACCTTAAACAGATCGTCTGAGAAAACTGGATCACCACCAGCTAGCAATCTAGATCCTCCAGTTTTCAGATTAAATGCTCGAATGAGCTACTCTCACTATCAGCAATATATGCCTTGGTCATATCTACAACAAACAACGGAAGGATGGATAATGAATGGACACCTCTGTAGAACAACAAAAAAAGATGACACAATTTCAAACTACCCTAAAATTACAACTTATTACCAGGAGATAATGAAATTCCAGAAGGCTGTGCAAATGATGTGCTTGTTGAGCTGTCTCGATGGAAAAACAGAAAGATGAAGTCAAAGTTTTGATAGTATCATAGCAGCAGAAAACAACCAAAATTGAAATTCCGAATAGTAAATTGAGCACACTGAAGTTACATTGATCTAAGGGTTAAACAAAATTAGAAAAAGAAATATCAAGAGTTCAAATCTATACATACATACATATATATATATATATATATATATTTTAAAAAAAAAGTACAAGTCTTCTCTTGATGTAAAGTTGGTTCTCTATGAATCTATATTCTTAAAATTAGCTTCGAAAATTCAGCACATTATTCAAGCAGATACAACAGAGACCAACACTGTAAAACAAATTTCCCATCTCCTGAATCGTCAGCTCATTTGACCACCTAAATTATTTACTGGCACAGCTTCGCTTCCCCCAGGCTAGAACGACTCAGCATTTTTTCCATGTCATTCAACATTTCAGAAACGGCGCAGGCATACATAATTTAAGATTTCTTGCAAAAAATCCATGTTAGGGGGGAAAAAGAACCAGAGGCGACAAATATCCATACGATGTACCTGCTTTAAGAAAGAAAATAAAAAAGCAAGAGGAAAGAAAGCAGACATAAATTAGAAGAACAAATTATATCTGGAGCCATTTAGGTTTCTTTCATAACCATCACCACTAAATGCTCTGGTGCTTCCATCTGTTACAATGTACTCCCAGATCTGATGTTGGCCGGCCATAGCAATGTACACTTTCTCATTGACTGGCTCAAAGCAGACATCCCATGGAGAGTTCAGAAGCTGAAAGAAGAAGGTTGAGAACTTTTAAACCCAAAGCATACGAGTGTGCAAATATGTAAGAACAAATCCCAGTTCTTCTTTAGCAACAGAAGTGCATCTTATGCATATAGAAAAGATGCTCCGTGTAGCAAATAAGAAAACAGAACATCCAACTTCTTGACCACGGTGGGTGAGAATTTCAAGCGAATTAAATTGATGACTGAAGTCCTGCCTGTGTACTTCCTTCTCCTCCTCCTACGTAGTCGGAACCTTTTGTGCCGTTTCTGGCAAGAGTACGAACAGTCTCATTAACAAAATCAAACTCCCTGTATTTTAAAAGCTATATCATTCAAAACTCATATACAGAATGTCACTAAACAGATGCTACTAATCCAAGGTACTTCAAATCTCCTTTGTTAAAATTATATACAAAAAGAAAGAAAGAAAGAAAGAAAATACCTTAAAGCATGGTTTTCAGTATCTGCTGCATAGAGTATATTTTTCTTTGCATTGTAAGAAAGGCCCTAGAAATCGTATAAATCCAGCGTTACTATCTGTGCATCCAACATTAGATGTAAAACACTCATGCATGCAAGTTGTTTTGGAGGTAAACTTGTGTTATTATTAAATTTTAGTAGTTAAAAAGGACAGTCGGTGTTTTAAAAAAAAAAATTACACCTAAGGTCTGTCTACAAAGAAGAGCAGCAATTAGAAGGACTAAAATGACACTTGGCAGAAAAAACTAGGTATTAAAGACTTTCTATCAATTGGCTGAGAAAATAATAAGGTTTGAGAAGCCTCTAACAGCTAGACATCAGCTAAGCAAGTGTCAAAAAACTTTCTGCCACTTGGACAGAAGTGAAAAAAGTGTCAAAGAGTACTCTACCAGCTAGAGCAACTAGGTAAACCCTTGGTAGAGTTGCAGCCTCTCAAATGCTATTAATTATTGTCTTTGCTTCTTCTTCAATAAGCTTCAGTATAAGTTCTACTCTTTACTGCGTCTCTAATGTGTTTTTAAGTTCTACTCTTTACTGCGTCTCTAATCTGTTTTTTTTTTTCGACTCTTTACTGAATTTCTACTTTGATTTTCTCCCATATTAGTTAGGATCTCATCATATAAAAATTACACAGAGGCAAAATTGCTGTACCAGAATTAGCAAAATTTTTAGAATATTTTAGGATAGCAAATTACATAGTAATCATCATCGCCACATTTTATACTATATAATAACATTTTTTGATGGTACATTTTGCTATTGATAAAATATTTTGTAAATTTTATTGTATTTCAACTTCAGCACTGAAATTTTTCTCCCTCTAAAAAGCCCTAAAATCATTCAGTTTCGGCTCAGGAGATTAAAGCCAATGTGCATGGGCCTTTCTGAGCAACAATTAATGCAATGGCTAGATACGTGGCCGCTCATTTTCTAGTCCTACATATCTTTTAAAGTCAGCACAGAAACATTACTCTAGAGTCTCTTCCTACCTGAGGCCGATTGAAAGTGGCATCACCAAAGATACCATCACGTAAACCTTCCTCTCCTGTGCTTCCAATTTGATTAATAAAATTGCCATTAAGGTCAGTTACCACCTGAAATTTAGACATCCCAAGTTGAATAATTCTTCATACTCATCGAGACACACACAGAGAGAGAGAGAGAGAGAGCTAACGACGCGGTTATGGTTACTGTCAGAAATGAAGAGCCTATTGTTGAGGACATCAATTGCCAGCTCCCCAGGAAACTTCAATGGGGATGAAACCAAGTGAGGATCGTCATTTCTCTCCAAACGCACAGGTAGTGGAGTGCTGTCTAAGATTTTCTTTCCACCATAATACTGAAGAGCGGCCTCCACTAAATCATCAAGATCCTTCAAGAAGAGCCATTCTTTAGTTGTTTATCAACAGATCCTAAGTTCAAAACAGATATCACTTGCAGGGAATTAACACTGATAAGCAGTACCTTTCAATGACCTTCACCTGCTAGTTGTGCAAGGAGCTTACTGTTTTGCCCAACAGTAGCAAACGTTGGCCATGAATTCAGACCTAGCTCCCGCCATAGCTGCATTTCCCCATCATTTACAACCTGAAAAGAGCTCATCAAATGACTCCGTCATACAGCTGAACGTCAAGACGTGGTTAAGGTAAAGAAAGAATAGATTCATTAGGAGGGAAGTTATTGTTGACAATTCACCAATTAGTAGAGTTTTAATAACATTTACTCGGTTTTTTGCCCTTTTTTGCTCAATAGAGATTATTTACATGAAGAACTATCTTTTACTTCTCAAAATTGAGGATGGCCATTGGTTAAAACAAAACAAACCTCAAGAGACCTCAGTAACCTATCCAAAATACCAAAGTACTTCCACGGTCAAAAAATGAAAGACCAAATAACAATCAAGAAGAATTCGATCAAATTCAATAGTCACGGATCAACAAAATAAGCCTGTCCAATAACACAATGCAGGTCTATATATACATATAATATATATAGTTGGGTTACTAGTGCGAGAAATGCTAGTCATATTATGATATAATTCACATGAGACAACAAGGAATGTGAAACACTACGATGGAACATAGTCTCCTACAATTGTGTCCAGGTAGATAGCACAATTACAATCAAGAAGAATTCGATCAAATTCAATAGTCACGGATCAACAAAATAAGCCTGTCCAATAACACAATGCAGGTCTATATATACATATAATATATAAAGATGGGTTACTAGTGCGAGAAATGCTAGTCATATTATGATATAATTCACATGAGACAACAAGGAATGTGAAACACTACGACGGAACATAGTCTCCTACAATTGTGTACAGGTAGATAGCACTTGGGACAATACTAAGGCACTAAATGAATAAAAATCTTTTGTCAATTGTAAAGAGAAAGGGAAGCAAAAAAAAAAAAATGGTAAGTTACCTGTTATGGTTCCAAGATTATCTAAGATATCAATATTAGTTATTTTTATATGTATGTTGACGAATCTGTCAAGATTCGTTGATTTGGATTCTTAGGGAAATCATTCCTTGATTTACCGAGTCAATGCAAGCTGTGATTGACAGGATTATTAGCTGTAATTGTAGAAATTAAGTCTGAATCTCTTGTAATTAAAAGTTTCCCAGAATAAGTTGTAAACCAAAATAGCGTAATACCCACTGTACTCTATAAATAGTTGTAAGCAATTCTCAATGAAACCAATCAGAACAATTTTGTCCAATGTAATATTTATTTTTCTATTTTTAGTTTTAACCTTAAATTAGTCTTTGAGTTGGTACAAGAATGTTGGTAGAATATTGTGGGTTCTTTTATCATATTTTTTAGTTAGTGGACGTGCGGGCTGGTGTGTCCTTTACTTTGAGGGATTAGTTCGGGAAAGAATATTGTGGGTTCTTTTTATCATATTTTTTAGTTAGTGGACGTGCGGGCGGGTGTGTCCTTTACTTTGAGGGATTAGTTCGTAATCCTTCCCTAACTTGTAATAGAAGTATGAAGTATAAATGAATTATTTGACATACTTGTGCCATTGGGAGGTTTGAGTTCCTTGAAAATCCTATTAATGGAGGCAGAGGATACCAAATTTCTAGGAATATTGTTCAGTACATCCAACACCAATTGGAGGGTATAATATTTTATTTGGACCAGAACTAAAAAAATATGAAGCTTACTGGGTGAGTGATGTTATAGTGTAGCATTGCATTGCGAATGGCTTCCAAATCTTTCTCATTATCAAACTTTGCAGAATGTACCCCCACAACAGTGAACTGCATAAGCAAGGATACTGTGAAATTAGACACTAAAAACTCTATTTAATAGACATCTCTTCATTCCCTTTCCCATAAAGCCTTAAAGCAAATAAATTCACAACTTTGTTCATCAAAGAAATTTTACGCAGAGTTGATGTCATGATAAATCTAAGATTGCTGACAAATTACGGTATCTGAAACAGAATATATAAGCTACCGGCATATCTTGGTATTTTTTCTCCAAGAACTCCAGATCTGGCTGCACATGCACGCAATTTACACAACAATAAGTCCAGAAGTCCAGTACCACCACCTTTCCTTTCAAATCCTGCCAAAAAATAAAAAATAAAAACACAGTCAATACTATATATTGGTTCCACAAAATAATTTCAAGCTAACTATAATTTACCTAACTAAACTTAAGCGGAGCAGAATTCAACCAGTCAAGTTTTGGGGGAAATTCTGGTACCACGGGAGCAGTTCCACTTCCACAGTGAAAGATTGTTTATACAGAACAGATTAAACATAAATCTATGGAGAAATTCTTTTTATAAGAAATCTATAAAGTTACTGAAACTGAAACATGAATAATATGAACATAATAGACAAAAATAGAATAGAAATTGAGTAAAGTATACAGGGAAGATGAGATTGAGAAATCGTTTTTACCTGGTTTCCAAGTCGGCTATATATTTAACAAATTGTTGGCTTCTTTTCGATCTTGATTTTCCTACAACCAATTAACAGAATCATGCTTTCCAGTATAAACATGTTGAAGATCCTAGATATACTTTACAGGGGAGTTCTAAAGAAGAAAAAGTTCACACAGAATGAAAACAAAATGTAGCAAAGAACAAGCTCAGAGGGAAAACCGAGATTCGTTGCATCATTACCTTCGTTCTGTCCAAAAGATGGTTGGTTCACCCCAAACAACATGTTCCAAATAGCTTTAGGTGATGCATATTGCATAGCCTATGCAGGCATGGAAATTGAATACACACGCATTAGAGAAACCAAAGAAAAAACACATGGCAGACATCATCGCATGAAGAAAATAAACTGAAAGTCATCTTACAAGATAATTATGTTATCAAGATCATATTTTCTCCAGCAAGTTGTACCTTCCAGTTTGAAACAGCAAAGAAAAGGCAAGAAAGTGCAATCCCCAAACTTCCATATCTCAATATATCCTGCGGAGAACCCCGCAACCCGTCCAAAAACTATTTCTGCAGCCTCAAGCTATGGTTTTCCAATGACATTATGTTAAATAATTACAAATGGGAACAGCATGACAAATGTTTTCGAGGTAAGAATAGATGACCTACGCATTTTTAATAGATCCCATAATATATGAAGACTTTCTCTGAAAGCATATAGAATTAATATCCAAATTTCCACGAATTTGTACTCCGACATGGACCAGAAAATTAAAAAGAAATAAGGATTAGTCAACATTCGGTGCAATGTTGCAGCAATAGAAGCCAACTAACCCTCCAATTGAAGAAACCCCATTACTAAAACTTGTATCCTGGATTGGCCCATTATTTGTAATTTCTTTGATCATGCCTAAAGAATTTTGGGATGAATTATGAAGAACTTGGCTTCCCTGCATCGTCCCATCTGCAATGGCATGTCTTTATAGGATTTCATGTTAGAAAATATACAGTATTACTTATAATCAGTAGCAAAATTAGCCTCGAGAATAATACAGTAAATATTAGGTGTAAGCCCCCACCATCTTAATTGAACTACAATTCAAAAGTTAAATCAATTAATTTTAAATCAATTAATTGGAGCCAAAGAGTTCACTCTACAGTAAAGGACAAAATGTTCCAATACACAGAATTCCCATCACAATAAAACATGTCTTACTTATAGACTATAGTCCTTAAAATATGGCAAAGTGTAGCTTCACCATTCTACATTATCAGTACAAAATGACATTTGCAGCGTATTCTCAGGACTACATACTATAGTCATCAGAGCCACCACTGAGAATATCATCAAGTGAAATATTTCCTATCTCATTTCGAATGAGTGATGGATCAGCAGTCTTTAGAGTCTCCACTGATAAGGTTGTTTTGACAGCTATGCATCTGCAGGAAGCAGGAAAAAAAAATTGCGTTTACCTCTAAGTAACGAGGAAGTTAAGCCAACAAGTTGATCAAAGTGATTAATGTAATAGATGATATAGGGCCAAGCACAATGACCATTCATGTTCTAACAAAAAGAGAAGGAACAAAAGAAAAAAGGAGGGGACAGTTGACATGAAACAAAGCCAGGTTTTGCTTGAACCTAAATCATAGATGATCAATGACTTTACCTCATTCCTGCAGCTTTGGCAGCTTGAACACCAGCAAGTGCATCTTCAATAACAATACACTGTAGAAAAATACGTCCAAATAATTTTTGTGTAAAGAGGTAGAAATACAATTTTTGTTTTGCTCGAGAAACTTTATAATGTGCAACTACAGAGGACAACCACGAAACTTCCTGAACCCTAAAGTGAAATTGGAACACAACAAATCAGAAGATTCTGTAGAATTTCAATGGCACTTCCTCACCAACAGTAGGCACTTTGATGGTCAAGGGAGCTTATATCAAAGAGTAAAGAAGATACAAGGACATAACCAATACATCATGGTAGAGCACCCTTTATGGAGAAATTGTGAGTCATACAATAAAGCCATATATAGAACATAATGCCTTACCTTTAACTTTACAAAATTGCAAGTCATCGCTGTCCATTTTCCTTCATCTCATCTCCTTAATAGCAATATGTTTCTTTTGAGAAAATAAGCTGAGAAGAATATTGGAGCATACCTCACTAGTGGGCACATTTAAGATCCTTGATGCTGCTAAGAAAATATCAGGAGCAGGTTTCAAGTTTTCAAAAGCATCCGCTGACACTATAGCATCAAACCTGATGGAAGAAAAAATATATATATGTGAATGAGACATTCTTGTTCCTGTAAATGAATAATAGAAGCAAGTCTCATAAATATGGGAGAAGTATATAGTCCAAAATCCAACGCAAATTTTTTTGTGGCATTCTGGTGATTTTTCATCTGTATAATGAAGTTTTAGATATGCATGCATATTTCCGAGTTTTTAGACTCTCATGTTTCATATTCCAAATTTATCCAAGACAGAATTCAACTCCAACAAATATCTAAAGTGCATATCAAAACTCACGATATACCAACTTAGAGGGTTCACATATTGATGTTGTTGGAGATTATTTTTGTAGCTAGAAGTTCTGATCACTATAACCATGTTGCAATTTCCATGACCATAAAAAACATGCAAATAAGCATAAAGTAGAAACCAGGGAAGAACTCTTCTTTGCTAGTTGAGAAGACAAAAAAGCACATTGCTGGATTGGCCTACATTGACAGTGGTAAGGCAGCAGCGGCTAGATTGGCATCAACCTTGATCCGATCAGCACTAGATGCAACAGCAACTTTAAGGCCTTTGCTCTTACACTGTTAAATATAAGCGTACAACAACGTATCATTAAATGCTTTCACAAGGTACTGACATCATTTTATCATAATTCATCATCTAGCATTGTGTACCTGGGTTATGAGCTCAAGGGCGCCTGGAAATCCTATTCCTGAATTTGGTTTTGCATACTACAAGAGGGGGCAAATTCAGGGAGTTAGTGACTACCTGAAACTAAAAATTAATGCCATGCCAACATTTATAGTCTCGCTCAATGGTGTTTGTCATGCCAACAAATACCAACACAAATTATTAAAAACCTTTTCCAGATATATCTCAAAGAACCTTTTCTTGGCTGCCTCAGGATCGAATCCTTGCACGCCCTTAACAGAAGCAACCCCTCCTAAAAAGTTCGCCTCGCCTGGTATATTGATGATATCAGGATTACGGAAAACAACAAACCTTCCAGTCAAAAGTGTGCATTTAATGAATAAATTGAAAACTTGAACCAAAGTAAAGTAACTAAAACACTTTCTGCTCTGGGCATAAGTTGTAAAAAAATTTATTAATTGGATTAGACAACCAAACTGGGGTCAACAGATTCAACCACAAAAAGATCCAAAGTGGATTTCAAACTTTTGTTGGGTGGTATTGGGCTTTCTCAATTACAAAAGCACTTTTCAGGAGATATAATAAGAAACTACAACACGTGGCCTCTGGCTCTATGTCGGATTACCATTGGGCTGAGACTTGCTGGTTAACAGTGTTGGGTGGTATTAGGCCTCAAAAGCTAGCTCAAACATTTATAAACTAACCACCAACCCCTTACACAACCAATGTGGGATTTCCTCAACACTTTTCACTATGCCTAATCCTTATGTGATCCACAAATTAGAGAGACTAGGGAAAGTCACGTTGCCATGAAATTGCTAAGCATCATAACAAATGAAAGAGCCATTAATAACCTCTCCTTTCACTTAAACCAAATTCGAGGCACATAATCAAATGACAAGAAAATTTAATACGACATTCTCACAGTTTCAACGAAGATTCATTCAAAACCACATTTCTCATATTTTCCCAACTACTAAACCATATCCTTGCAAATAAACCATATAATCAACAATGGACGATAATCCGTCAGTTCAAATTTACCTACCAGTCCCCATGAACGGCACAAAGTCCTCGACCGTGACCTCGACCCCCAACTCGGCGAAGACGTCGACGGCGGCCCTTCTAGAAGGCTCTTCGCTATTACAGAGCACTCCGTCCATGTCGAACAGCACGGCGGACACCTTCCCCCACTCGCCTGCCCTATATTTCGCTGCGCTCTTCTCCTCGACTCCGAGGCAAGATCTCACGGCCGTGCTTTTCCGCGAAAGCGACGAAGGGCTTTTGGAGGTGGAAAACCTCCATTGGCGGCGGACATAGCTCGGAAGAGAAATAAGCTTCGGAACCTTTAAATTGGAAGAGAGCGAGAATAGCTTCGCCGAGTGCGAGAGAGAAGAAGGAGGCGAGACGAGCTTCGCGGCCATGACGGACTCTCTGAGAGAGAGAGACAGAGAGAGAGAGAGAGAGAGCTGAACTGTTTACTGGCTGATTTCTTGTTTTTGAGTGGCGAGGAATTTGTACGCATGGACGAATTTGCCCTTTGAATATGTGAGGTTTAGTGGAAGTGAGGTTTGGTTTGTTTGTCATTTTGAGATTTGTTTGTGGCGGGAGGGAAATAGGAATCTATGATTTGGAACCGTTTTTATTATAGCATATGAGAGCTTTACACTGTAACAGTTTTTTTTATTATAAAATATAAAAGCATTACATTGTTCATAACTGAGTTTGTTGTTCACACCACTTTTAACCAAACACCTTCTTATTCGTGCTGGTCGAGAGGCCAGTTTGCTTCAAAACGTTTTTAATTATCTTTTTTTTTGTATGAATTATTCAACTGTTGTTTGGAGAAGAGTAGTTCACTGTTTTTTAGTTCAAATTAATACTGTTTAGTTTATTCATGTTCAAACTTTATCTGTTCAAACTAACTGAAATCAACGTTTTGACTTTATTTGTTCAAACTAACTGAAAACAACGTTTTACGTATTTAACAAGCGCAAATTCAAACTATAAATCGTTATTTAAACTTATCTTATTAATTCTAACCAATATTAGTCCCAACCGATATTAGTCAGCAATTGTAAGTTGAAAATGCATTTACTAAATTATTTATAGAGAAATTGAAATAATAACAATTTTAAGCTTAACTAAATATTTTAAATAGTTCTAACAGATAATCATAATCTTAAATAAATACTAACAGACAGCATAAGTTTATATTCAAAATTAAAAATCAAGTTATTGTTAACCAATTCTAATCTATATCAAAATATTGTCAACTAATTCTAATCCTCATTATTTGTCTTCAATTAATTAATGCTTGAATTAGTCACGAAGTTTTTTCAATTTAATTATGGTTAACAAATGGAGTTATTTATACTTTTTAAAATTCAGAGACTAAATTCCCAACAAAAAAATTTGAGGCAAAAGTATCAAAACATGAAAAGCTCAGAGGCCCCAAATGCTAAAAACTCTTTTGCATTTTCTTTCGTCTTACAGTTTGTTTCTTACTTTGAAACAGAGAAAAGAGAAGAGGTATTAAGTTTTAATTTTAAATCTGTTTCCAATTTACCCTTGGGAGCAAATAAAATAGGATCATCTTGCGAATCAATAATCTTAGGCACAGTCCAATTAGAATTTTTCTAACCCCTTTCTCTAACTGACATGTGTAGCCTCCTTACCGAAGTTAGTTTCTTTTTTCCCCTAGTTTACTTTGTTTCTTTTTCTTACTCTTTTTTTTTTTTTAATTTTAGAGAGCAATTATCACATTGATGAGAAAACGATCAATTGATATGACTCCATTTTTTTTAGGTTTTATGTGAGAAAGAAGCAGACAGGTTTTTGTTATTAATTAATTGTGGAGCATTTAAATAATTGTAGAAAGATTGATAGAAGAAACAGAGAAGTACACACACGCTAAGCACGCAGCCACAACTAGTCATGTTCAAAATAATGGATGAATCATATTGATTAAAACGATTGGTTAGAATGGTAAAAATTGTAGCATATAAGAGTTTTATATTGTAGTAATTTTTTTGTTTTTATTGACTACATTGTTTTTAACTGAAAAGTTGGTTAAAACCAACTAATGTTATAAAGACGTAAAAATGTTCTTCCAGTGAGAGGTGAACACTCTCGTCTTATTTATCTCCCTTATCCCAAACTCCAATCACGTACGCATGGTCTTTCCCCTAAAAATCTTTTTATTCATTTTTCTTTCAATACTATTAAACACTTCAAAGCAGAATCCTGGAACTCAATTTTCAACTACATATATGAATTCCTTCAAGCCATTTAATAAAAAAGGGGAAATAAATAAAAAATATAAGAAAATAATACTTCCTACACAGAGATCGGAGGCCTCAAAGCCCAAAGACAGTTTTCAGTGAGTTGTGACAAATCCTTATTCTTCCATGAAAACCGACCTTTAAGACCATTTTCTCCCTTTGATAAGACTTTTATTTAACACTTGCATTGCATCAATTAATGACATTATAATTATGTCATCATCCGATCATACAGTCGTTGCTTGCATTTCATCTAGTGAAGAAGACTGTGTGCAGAACCAGCACTCACTTCCTGAACCCTAAAATGGAAACATAATCAAACTTTACTACTAATAACGCCATGTAATAAACCTCACTTCATTGTGGAAAACAACTAGATTTTTTCTTCCTTTCTTGTTATTCACTATTGTGAGTTTATCCACTTTTTCTACTTTAGTTGGCCGTGCCCTCCACTACAATATTTTGATGCTCATAGTGCCCAAATTCAATTCTTACCTTCACACTAATCATGATTAAGCACTAACCATAAGCTTTTTCTCATTCTATAAATTCTTCCCGTCATGTATCCAAACCATCTCGACCAAATTGCATGAGAAGAAGAAGAAGAAGAGGAGGAAGGCTAAAAAGAGAAGGTAAGAGCATTTTCTTTAGTATTGTTGTGCTTAAGCGTAAAACCTGTTAAAAGATTGTCATCTAAAACTTGCTTTCTAAGATAACAAACAGTTTGATCAAAAGCAGGTTTAGCAAACATTAGTTGCTGCTGAAGTTTTCTAATGATCACTTTTAAGAGTTGCACAAGCAATCTCAAACTTGTCCGTGTCAAAACTATAAGTCCTATTAGTAAATTTTGATTGTTGTTTTTCTTTTTTTAGAGCACAGGTTAATGATGAAGACAGGGCTTGTGCTAATGGCTATTGTAATAGCATCGCTATGTGTTCAAAGTGATGCCAAACGGTTTCTCTTGGAGGAAGTGAAGTCAGGCAACAATGACAAGTCTGTCCGAAACTCTGCTCCTTCCAATGATGACAGCAATGAGAGTTATGGTAATTCTAGCAACCCTTCAGGTTCAACAACCGATTCTCACCATGTTTACACAAGCGGTTGCAAGATCAAACCACCTCGCTGAGCTGCTGATCAATAGTTATGACCGTGAATATAGTTTTATAGTCCATTTGGGAACACTATTTGAACTATAATTTTTGGTCTTAACCAACTTTTGGTTCAAATTTTACGAGACAAAATACTAAAATAATTTTGGTTAGAACTACAAAATATAATTTCAGCTGTGTTTCTAGACGGGCTATTAGTATGATAAAAAAATAAAGTATGAAAGCTGGATTTCGCCCCGTTTGGATTCAGTGCTATGTCAATAATTTGGACGTGTATGCATGGAAGTTTGAAGTATATTTGGAACTGAATATGGGTTTTGTTACTCATGTTGTATGGTTATAATTGTGTGATTAAATCAGTTCTGTGTTGAACAAGCACTACATGTTAAAATAAAGAACTATATACTATTACGAAAATATGTCACTGGCAAAACGGGTGTCTTACAGGAAGGAATAGAACAAGTTCAAGCCATAATCAACGAGATTTAACAATGCAATATTGTCAAAACAACCGATTCTAAGACTATTGCTAATACTGTGTGGACTTTGATTAGATATTTCATTTCCAATATGGCCACTTTTCCTGCCTGTTTAGTCCGAAAACTCACCAGAAATCCATACACGAACATGTTCCGTTTCTAAAATAGTGATACCGAACTCGGTCTCTCACAATTATGTCGCGGTCATATATCTTCGAAATGAGCTTGGTGGCAGAATGACAGTCCTCACAGACCCTCAAGTTCTTCACTATTCGGATGGTTGTTCCCGGTTTTGTGTTTAGGAGGCCAAAAGCAATAGCAAGCTTTTCGCTATGGTATTGCAGCGTGGTTTCCTTCTCTTCTTCTGTAATGTCAAACAAAACTTGGGACGTATCCGGACAATAACCTTCCATCTGCAGCCTCTCCATGATCAGTTCCAACATCGAGTAGACCTCCTTCATTTGTGGGTGAGAATCTTCACCCATTTTGAACCCATGAACTTTGCCATCCAAGTCAATCATGCTAATTCCAGGATTTGTCTTCACTCCCCTTTCCTTCATCAACTTTCTCACCTTTTCCACATCCTTCCATCTTCCCGCCTTTGCATATATGTTCGATAACAATGCATAACGTCCACCATTCTCCGGTTCTAGTTTAAGCAAAATCTTCCCCACTATTTCACCCAACTCAACATTTCCATGTTTTCCGCAGGCGCCTAAAAGTGCCCCAAAAACAGCCGCGTTTGGTCTCACTGGCATTGACACTATCAAGTCCTCTGCCTCCTTAAGCAACCCTGCCCTTCCCAATACATCAACGATGCAACCATAATGCTCCACTTCCGGCTCAATGCCATACAACTTCTTCATGAAGCTGAAGATCCTTAGACCTTTATCAACAAGACCTCCATGAGCACAAGCATTTAAGGTGTTCACAAACGTAATCTTATCCGGTTTGAGCTTGTTCTTCGGCATCTTAGAGAAAAGCTCGACAGCATCCTCTGCCCTCCCGTGCATAGCAAGTGCGCCAATCATGGCATTCCATGTGAAAGTCTCTTTCCATCTCATCTTCTCGAAAACCTCCCACGCCAAGTCAAGCCTTCCACATTTTGCATACATATCCAACAATGCAGTCCCTAAAACAGCGTCCAATCTAATCGAGTTCCTTTTGATGTAGGCATGAATCCACCTTCCTTGATCAAGCGCTCCGAAATTGGCACAAGCAGCCAGCACACTTGACAACATAAACTTTCCTGGACTAATTTCTGCCTTTTGCATCAAATGGAAAACTTCCAAGGCCTCCTTGAAATACCCTCCTTTGATGTAACCATCAATGATAGCACTCCAAGATATCTCATCCCTTTCACTTGTCTCATCAAAGAACTTTCTTGCTTTTTCCACCAGCCCACACTTTGCAAAACCGCTTATCATCGCATTCCAAGAACCAACATTTCTACTTGGCATGTGCTCAAACACTTCCTTAGCCGCCTCAAAATCTCCAAACTTGAAGCAGCCATCGATCATCGCGTTCCAACAAACAACATCCGACAACTCCCCACCAAGCATCTGCCGAGCAGCCTCCAAGCAGCCAAACGAAGCATACATCTGAATACCAGAGCTCTTTACATGTCCATCTTCAGTAAACCGATATTTCACGACATGGGCATGGACTTGTGCACCTTCCTCAACAGCCTGCACCAATGTGCAGGCCTTGAACACTGCAGGGAAGGTGAACTTGTTAGGCCTACAATTCACAGCCACCATTTTATGATAAAACGACAATACCGAAATCGGCTCATCATTTTCTAAACACCCTTTGAGCAGAATGTTCCATACAAAAACATTTGGCCGTGGCACATGGTCGAACACCTTAAGTGCAAAGGCAAAGTTGCTGAGGAAGTGGGGATTTGAGTAGCATTTGAGCAGTGTTCCTGCCACGTAATGGTCTTGAAAATGGCCTGACCTTAGAACCAAGGCGTGGGCTTGCTTTAGGTGGTGTGGAGAATTGGTGCATTTTGTGTTGAGGAGATCTAAGATTGTTTTCTGAGAGAGTTTGGGGGTGGGAGTGGTTTCTGTTGAGAAGTCCTTTGGGTTGAAGTGATAAGGAAGATTCGTGGGAGTGGTGGTTATGCTTCTTGTTGGATTCATCATCTTGGCTCTGCCATCCGTTCTTGGCTAATGCACAAGTATGGTCAAGTGAAATCCTATTATCTTCTATCATTGGGCAAATTTTAAAGTATTCAAAATAAATATTTTCATCGGGTAAATAATAAGTAAACACTAAAATTTATTATTTGTTTTGTTACTGACAAGTAATCACTATAATTCTAAGATGATAGTGACAGCTAGCCAAGGTATGTTGAAAAAGGAGTGTAATAGAGAGCTTTATTTGTAAAATTTTTTTTTCAAAAAATTATAATTTATAATATGATTTTGGAACGACTCAACATTGGGTCGCTCAATTTAACAATAAAAAAGAAAAATCATTTTGCTAATTTCGCTTCGTAGAATATTAAAATTTTTTACTTCTAATGATTAGGGTTGTATAAAAAAAATGGGAAAAAACTGCTTTAGATTGTTTTTTTTTCAAGGACACCAGAATTTTCCATTGGCATTATCTGTAAGATAATGTTTTCTTCGGATATCCTATCGTCTATGTGAATTCCATCAACCATTTTGTCCATTCAAAACCAAGCAAAGCAAAGAAAGCTACAACATAACATGGCCTCTGATTACTTTCCAAGCGATGGTACTTCAAAAACTCTTGTACCCTTCTGCCAAAAAAACGCAAAAACAAAGCAGAAAATGCTAGCAGCTCATTTACAAGCACATTTTTACAAACCGAAAACAAAACCCCATAGTCAAGAGGACAAAGCCACAAAAGAAAAGAGCTGCCAATAAGGGTACAAGATAGGCCACTTTTCTGACATATTTACAGCCACTTCCTATCTTAGAAGCAGCATCAAGACCTACAACTTTGGGTCGTTTTGCAGTATTAGGTCATCCGGTTCCGGCGTGCTCTTCATGATATGAATGGCGAAGTCAACCGCAGATTGATCAGGCACTTGGGGTTCCGCCACTTCAGGTTGGACATGGCAGTCACCTTCAGGTGCCGGATTGTTCTCGGTCTCCGCATCTGCGTTGTCCTGGTGCTCCTCGCAAGCACCAATTTCTCGAGAATACTTTTCCTTGTCCTTGTTACTTTCATCGATGTATGGCTGCAAAACAAGGACAAAAAGAACAACAAAAGGCCAAAAACATTGTAGACACTTTAAAGGGTACATACAGATTAAAGAAAAAATGCTTCTCTAACAATTGGGAACTTAAAACGTTAAGCTTTATAAACTACTTGTGTTGGCCCTAATGGATCAATGTAAACTTCTGTTTCAAAGAGCACCCAAAGATACCTGTCGGTCGGCTTCAGAGAGGTTCCTCCACGCATAATCCGCCATGGCTCTATAACTTTGGCCAGCTTTTAGCTCGTCCCCTTCAGTTCTTTTCAGCCGTTCACATTCTCTCTTGATAAAGATCTGATACGCAGTCCTTACTCGTCGAGGGCGACCATGAATTGGTAAGTGTTTCATTTCCTTGGCTTTTGAGGGCGTTGAAGGGGATAATTTCTGTTCTGCAGTTCCCCCTATTCAAATTTGTATACCTATAAATTTCTTTACGTGTGAAATAGAAGACTAAATTGGTTAATCTGCAGTCTTTCCTATTGTATATAAAGGTCCCCTTGAGTTACTTAGAAGACAACCTTAAAATAGCAGATGTCAAACTTTAAGAACAAGAACCAAACAAGATTAGCATATTAAACTTCTCAAGTCCCTGCGAACCAACCAACTTAGAAAGTTGACCACTGTTCTAATCATTTTGTGTTTCTAATTTTAGAGTGGGGACTGGCACGAGATGAGGTTTCTTTCAGGTGCCAACCCCTAATGCTAGTTGTTTTCTCTCGTCATTTATACAACAAGAGTTCTAAATCATTTCGTTCTATTTCCACCCTAAAAACCTTACATCATCAAGAGTAGCATGCCAACATGACAATCATAACAGACCTGTAACCGATTGATGAGCGATGTTTTTCAACACCTTCTTCTTCTTCTTCTTCACTTGGACATCTTCACCTTTCAACACCTGAGATAAGTCACCCGAATTCTTCCGTTTCAACACCGGGCCATTCCCAAGAGTACAGAGAACATGACCTGCAAAACCTATGCTAAATATGTTAAGCAAAAAGTGTAGTCCTCCAAATCTGTTGCAAATGACTTACATAAAACTAAAATTATACCAGCACCAATATATTTTATATTTCCAGTATTGAATTGAAAGCAAGTTAATAAAAATCCATTAAAGAAAATACAAATCAAAATAGAGCCCTCAAAGGAATTGTTGAAAAACTAGATATAGAATAGAAGGCAATGTAGCATTGTACACCTGGATCAGCAGATTTTTTCTCAGGTGCTCTGTAGAAGTGAATTTGCTCGAGCTGGAAAAGGAAAAACGCATAAACATTTCGAAGTTGACTAGGGAACTTCATTTTGACGCCTTCCAGTTTCAAAGCAACTGCAACTTCCTCCCATCTCTTATCTTTGGTAACCTGGGAAATACATCATATATTAAAAAAATTGTGCTTGAAATCTTCAAAATCAGAATTTACGTTTTCAAAAAAAGGGATAAGTGGACTTCTTATTTTTTAATTTTTGCATGTTTAGACTAGACCATTTTAATTTTTTTTTCAAAACGACAAAAAGTATCTAGCCTTCTTCAGGACCAGTTCAATTATGAAATGGGAAATGTCAGTGAATAAACAAACCTGGTAAAATCCGCCTCTTACAATGACTTCTTTGTACAAGACATGCAAGTTCAGTAATGTCTCTCGGACATTTAGTCTGCCATTTGAAAACAAAAAATAAAAATTAGTAGATGGTATTATAAATAAATGAAACCCAGATTAAATAACATGCAATGGAGTAATTATCACTTGAGGAAAAATATTTATAAAAAAAACAAACCCACTACTTGGTTACCGACCACAGTAGCTGGTCTAACCTACAATAATGTTTGCATAAGCCTATATATGCTGGATTTAAAAAAAATGTAACTTATAGCTATTACTAAACATTTTGCTCTAGAAAGAAGATAGTGGGCACTCTTAAAATTAACCAAAACATAAAGGACATTTTCTTTGTAAGATAGCATGATGGACCATGCAACTCTTGAACTTGTACCTAAAGTTCAACACATTTTCCCTTTCCTTTTCCTTAACTTTCCCACAATGTTTCTCGCCAACCAAACAACTGAACACCGTCATAAAAGTCCTTGTTTTTATTTTTTTATTTTTTTACCCCAAAAATAAATGCAAAAATGTAGCAAAAGTCAAATAGGGGCTAAAGGCTTACACAAGGTTGAGTCCAGATGACTCGTACAACTCAGTGAGCTTCTTATAAAAGCTCTCCGAGTTGTCCAACAAATGTTTCCCATCACACCCAGAAAAGGTCAGATCACTGCCGTTCGTTCCACTCGAGCATCGTAGGCCGTTGATAGGGCTCTCTGGTGGGTCCACATTGCCGTTCTCCATTTGCATGCACTGTTGTGTTTTGGGAGTTTCCTTTTACAGAGGACCCTTCTTCAATGGCTGCTAGCTATTGCTTTTAATTATCTTGCACAAATATTATCCCACATAATTTGGTTGGAAAATTAATGAGATGAAAAATGTTAAGTACAATGTGAAGTCGTGAAATGAGCGCACGATTTTGGTGGATTTCCACGTGGAGTTGATCAAGCCGTTCGATCGGATTACCAATGTTGTGGAGAAGAATACACGTGTGGATAATCAAAAGTACTTGCACATTTATCTATGTGGTTTTTTTGTAGTGTTTCAAAGGCTTTGCTGTATCCGGTGAGTTTTTTGAAGAAGTATCTGGTGAATTTGGGTTTTCCTTGGTTTGGTTCGTTTGACTGGGACAGGACAACAATTTGTTGACTCCTTCAGAGTACACTTCTGTTCAGGAGTTGTGTCTACTTTCACATTCTTCGTATTGTGAGCCTTTGGTTAATGGCCAACAAAGACAAACCGCTCCATCACCGAATTAGTGTAGGCTAATCTCATAACCATCAAACCATTTTTGTTCCATTATAATATATGTTATAGAGGCTTATGAAATTAAACTTTTGGTCTCTCTTATATTGTCCTTATATTTTAAAAATTATTATTTTATATTTTAAATTTTAAAGAATTATTATTTTATTTTTTAAATTTTAAAAATTATCATTTTATCTTTAAATTTTTAAAACTCCTCGTCTTGTCTCCTAAACCTCTAATTTTCAGTTCAAATAAATAAAATTAAGCCTAAGTAAAACATAACTTGGGAGTGATATAATCTCATTTTTACCTTTACAAGTGACCCATGTATGAATCACATATGTTTAATTCTGTCTACTTGAACAAAATATCGAAAGTACAAGAGACAATGTGAAAAGTTTTGAAAGTTTAGGGAGAAAAGTGATTATTTTTAAAGTTTAGGGACAAACTAAGGAGCTTTGAAAGTTTAGAAGGTAAAGTGGTAATTTTAAAGTTCAAAGAGCAAAGTAAAAAAGACCTTAAAATTTATAAACTATTGGTATTAATTACATCTCTACTGTTGATTTAATTATAGTAGAAAATATATACCGTAGTTATATTTGATGATATGATAATAATATCTTGCTATAGCTGGTTAGGTGACCTATTAACTTTAAACATTAAGTAGAAAAACTCATCTTTTCTCTTAATTTTGGATTGAAATCTTCTGTCTAATTTTGGTGTCCTAAATAGTGTCCAACAAATTATATTATCATACATCATTTAAAAGTTTGAAATAGTGATTAATTTACTTTTACATGTTTTTTATTAAATAAAGTGTCATATGATTCGTTAGACATTATTTAAAACACTAAAAATTAGACAAACTATTTGAATCCTTTAATTTTCAATGACTAATATAAAAATATCAACAATTGATATTACAAACAGGGATGAAGCAAATGAAGACCCCTCAACTTTTTTTTATCAAACTTTAGATATATACTTTTTTATATATATCTATATATATATATTGGATTGGATTGGATTACTACAAATAACTCACACACACTAAAAAAAATTGAAAAATCAGTACACTTTATGTAAATATATGTAGCATATAAGATAAATACTAACTTGTTTTCTTAGTCCTATTTTTTTGTGTAATATGTTTCAGTTTAAATAATTTATCCTTGAACTTTTATAATAAAATTTATTATAATATTCAATTCTAATTTCCTTAGTAGTATATGTTAGAGTATGATTTGGTCAAATTCAAATCATGCATTGAAGCTCATGCATTTTGAGCCCAATTCATGAGTGATGCAAACCAACCCCATTGGTATAATCGAGTCGAGCCTAATTTGCCTGTCAGCGTTTGTTTGGGGGTTCGATTGTAGATTCTGGTTCGATTAAGAAGAATATACTCAGTTTTATTAGAGTGAACTGGCATATTGCTTAACATTTTGAAACCACTACGTGTTGATTCGTTTAGATCGATGAAGTAAATTCAAGCTCAACAAATTTAAGGAGACCTACTAAATTGTAGAGAGGAACATGGGAGTGAAACATGGAACACGCGCCCATTGAGTTGACGACACTTGTACCATTACTGCAGGCGTTGTAAGATCCACCACCTCCATCATGCTGAGGCTCACGATCGCATAAGAGACCTCTATAAATAAAGGTCATGACATCACTAAAGGGATCTGAATTCCCATATACTGAAGCTCTGCTAAAATATTTCTATAAACAGTCTTTTCTAGTTTTACACTCAAATTTGTACCTTGTATCTATTCGTTTGTATAATGATTTTGATATGGTTCTCTTTTAATTATTTTATTAACCCTGTTTGCCAAGCTTGTTAGGACTCAATAATGGTGATTTGAGAGTCCAAACTCACACATAATAAACATCGAATTCCGTTTTAATTTGTTTGAATTTAATTGTAGATCCAACATCTATAATTTGGCGTCTATTGTGGGCCTCTCAAATCGCTAACTTGAGAATCCTAACAGCTGCAACCACCATCAACGATGACCGACAATAACAACTACTAAAATGTTCACGATGAATGAAGTGAAGATGCACAAGTCGCACCACAACAGGATGAGCAAATTGAAGTCCTTTTGGCAGAAGTCGAAACATTGAATAAGCTACTTCATGAGCAAAAAGCTCAGTCTCAAGAGCGAGACTGATGACTTGAGCAGCTTAGTAAGGAAAATAACTCTCTCAAAAGTCAACTTAGTGCCAAAGCTCCTAGCTCTCGGCTTATTCTTACTATTACACTTATTTTGGGTATTTGACCGCACCAACAATGCAATGGCAGTACCAAATGCCACCATCCACCTGACATCAGCATAAGTTTGGTCCTATTGGCAGGATGCAACCTTTGAACACGACACCGACACCAGCAGTCGTAACCATGACTGCGTCAACTCCAATAACCATTTGCACCTGTAAACATTACAGCCACGACGACTCCACTACCAAATATCAAGAGGCATGAAATAAGAGTTTTTGGGGTGCCTAGTGCAGGATTCAACCAAATAACTTAGCAGGCAGCCACTATTCCTATCCCAGCCCTACTGACTACGGACTCCTTCCAGTAGATGATGCAAGACATGCTCGAGTAGAACGTAAAACTTGTTGAAGAGAAGATCGATTAAAAAGTCACCAAAGCTCCTAGCAGAACCCCAGTACTCAATGATATCTCTAAGAACATTTGTGAAACCTTTTCACAAGGAGAATCATAGCAATCGTACCTTTAAAGTATAGAAAACTGGTCTTTGCTCTATTCGATAGAGCTATAGACCCAAAGACCACCTTCTCCAGTACAAAAACATGGTAAGTGTGACAAACATCCCTGACTCGATACTTGACGAAATGATATACAAATTCTTTGCACAAAGTTTTAAGGGACACTGGGGGCTGCTGAGCTGATAGTAGAATGTGATTCAACCTTTGTCATCAATCAAATTACTGGAGAATAAGAAGACTAAGATGAAACGATGATTTCTTATCTTGAGGATGTCAACAGGCTAAAATGTTAGTTCAATCAATTCGAGAAAAAGCATTTGTCATGCAAGTCAAATTCGATAGCTGATGCTCTCACTAATCTTGGTTCGTCGATTGAGGTAAAAGAGAAGAGAATTATCCCACTTGGATTTATTAAACACCCTAGCAAAGAAATGGGAAAAGTATAGTACATTGATAGTAGGGACGACTAGAGAGCACCCATCGAAATGTACATCAAGCATATCACACGAAAGATCAAGGTGTAGGTGGCTAGACATTGCTTGATCAATAATAAACTTTATAAGCAATCGATTACAGGTCCCTACCTTCGATGCTTGAGAAAGGATAAGGCGGAGCAAGTCATCAAAGAAATGCATGAAGGATCATACAGCAATCCTACTAGGGAACGATCTCTGTATTCCAAGAATAAAAGGCAGGGCTACTACTAGCCTACTATATAGAGCAACTTGGAAGATTTTGCTAGAAAGTGCAACGGTTGCTAGAAACACACGCCGATTATCCACTAGCCTACAGAAGAGCTCTCTTTGACCAGTTTGCTATTCCGTTTATAAAGTATTCCATGGAATTGATCGGACCACTTTCGCTAGCTATAGGTCAAGTGAAATACTTGTTGGTCTTAATTAACTATTTTTCTAAATGGGTTGAGGCTGAAGTTTTTATAAATGCCAAGGACAAGGATGTTGAGCGATTCATTTAATGAAACTTCATTTGTTGATTCAGGGTGCCAAGAGAGGTCGTCACTGATAGTGGCTCTTAGTTCATCTCAAGCTCCTTTGGGAAGTTCTGCCAGGATTGGAAGATCATCCTGAGTTTTTCAATTCCAAGATACCCATAGAAGAACTGACAAATCAAAGAAACTTGAAGTGTGGAATGGTTGTTGGGTCGAAGAGCTCTTAATGGTATTATGGGCCTATCAAACGACTCCAAGGAAAATAGCTAGTGAGTCCTCCTTCTCTCTTGTTTATGGAACTAAGGCCATGATACCAACTGAGGTGGTCGCACATGATCTCTGCATTTAGTTTATGGTGGATGCTCAATGATATTGATAGCAACTCGAATGGGATGTATCAAATGTTAAAACCTTGTTGAGTTGTAGTATTGTCATTATTGAGTAAAACGATAAGCAAAAGTCGTTCCCACATGAGAACTGAGTCTAATTAATTAGTTGTCAAATTTAAAAACCTAAATTAAATTAAATACATAAATGGAGGATTTGGAATTTTCAATAAATTAATAATTAAAACAAAAATAATAAATAAAAGATTGTAAAAATGATTATAATTAAAATTGGTTATAAGATCATTCACTACTACTAAACATTAATTATGCAAATAATCATAGAATTTGTTTCTAAATTTTCCATTAAGACTAACAATAATAGATAACAATAAGCTATGCTATCCCGATCTTTCCTCATTTTATAGTCTATTAAAACAAGCTCTTTATTAAATCTCTTTCTATTAAACAATCTACAACAAGCTCTCTGGATTTAATCTAATAGAAGCATTATGCTGAGAAAAATAGGTTGATGTAGGCAACAAACACACAAGCTTGAATCATTTAACCTAAGTTATGTCTCTCATTTAATCATATAAAAACTTGACCATAATCAGTTACCACAATTGGCTACTAATGATTAAAATAACAAGACGATTACAGATCAAGCATTCCAATCTAGCAATAGATAATTCTCAAATCACATCTAGTTGTACACCTAAATATAAGAAGAAAACCATCCTAAACATTAATTTTGGTGAAACACAAATAATCTCAAATGGAAATTCAGAAATAATTCATACAATTCTCTACATAATCAAGTTTAAGTTTAGAATTCACCAATAACCAAAATACAACTAAATTAACATAATTACAAAGGAAAAAAGAGAAGGAGTATGAGAAAAGAACGATTTTAGTGTTGGAAAGCCATTGCCTCCATTAGTGCTCTCTCCTATGGCCTCCTCTTTTTCACCTTATTTGCTTTTTTCTTAGACTTTGGGAAGCCAAAATCTATCCAAAAGCCCCCTTTGATTTGCTATAAAGGGGTTTTTATTCCCCTAGGTTAAACAAACAGTGTTTGGAGTCTTGGAGACTCAAATTCAGGCTAAAACCAAGGTATGTGTGGGGGCGAAAGGGAAATTTGCACGGTCATGGGAAAAAAACACAAAATTGTAGGGGTAGGTTCGCGTGGCTATAGAGAAGAAATGGCATGGCCGTGCCATGAGAAAAGAATAATGCAGTCAGGCCAATTCGAAGGGTTACTAAATTTCTCACGGGCTGAGGATTTTTCTACGAGGGGGTGCCACGGTTCTGTCCCTTGACGTATGGGCAAGGAAATTTCTCAACAGGGGATGCCATTTTAGTTGATCCCAAACACTATTTCTCCTTCTGGTCTCCTCCCAACTTGGATCCTTAAATCCAAAATGCCTCCAAATCAACATTTTTTTTATTTCAAAACATTTATTATCACTCAAATTACCTACAAAACATAAAAATACAATAAAAACACAATAAAACAAAGAACTAATAATTAAAATGCATGGAAGAATGATATGAAAATGAGTAAAATTCAAACAAAAGGCAAAGACACAAAACACTAATTTTTTAATCTTCAACCTCAGAGAGCACTAAGAGATAAGATTATGATTTTGAACAAGAATTGAATTGAATCCTTATTTATTCAAAAGTTCATACGTCTTATGATAGCCATACTCAGTGTGTGTGTGCATTGGCCATTGTTTACGGTTAATGCTTTGTGTATGCTACGAACAAATAAACACTCAAAAACTTTACAAAACCAATGTTAAAACCAAAATCAAAACAAAACAAAAAGAAGGTGTCAAACATCATAGGTTCTCCCTTTGGTATAAACTTCCACTATGCTGAAGACATCACCTGAAATCAAAATATTTTCAATATAGGTTGCAATAGAGCCAAAGGGTAGTAATTCAAGAAAGAAAGGTATAGGCCATGCAAGAGTCCTAAAGACTTCATGGAATTAGAGACATCTTGAAAATTTAAAAATTCTTGAGACGCTCAAAACCCAAATAAGTGATTAACGAGGCCAAGTCTAATAGCACTGGGCCTCGGCTTCAATTAAAACTGGACCTTGCACAAACCAAAATTATAATAAAATAGCTCGCAACATCTATTTTTTGAATATGTTTTCTGATTTGATTTTTTTTCCTTTGTTAATGCTTTTTTGTTTATATGTATATATATATATTTCTTACCAAATTTTCCTTTCTTTGCTCACGATTGATACTTTCCTTTACACTTATTATCTATCCCTAATCCAATTTTTCACAAAATTCCTTTGCACTTGAATTGAGTCTCTAAAGTTCTAATCCATGTTTAGAACAATGGTAACAGTTTAAGTACGATCAAGCTCCATAAGAAAATATGGTTAGTCAAATGAATAAGTTTACATGAAAGCTCAAATGGCTACTAAGGGCGATGTTCTCTCTGGAACATCTATTGGGGCTCTAATTGATTTGGCTTTGGTGCTAAGAAAATTCTAATGCCTTATTATTCAAAATGATGCTCGATCAGTCGTTCGCCTCGATAGATTTCCGATAGAGTTCCAATGCAAAACACTTACTCTTAAAACAAAATTTATACAAGAAATAGATAAAGAGAATCTACTCATGCAAGCATGCTTATGTTTGTACCAAATAAAATGGCTATTGTGTAAAAGATTTGGGTACAATCATCATAATATATATGAAGCAATGAATAATATAGAATTCAGAACAACACTTATTTTTAATCAAAATCATAACAAATTGGCCTTGTTTGTTTTATTCTCAAGATTTTTGAAAATTTTTTCTCACGTTTTCGAGGCAAAAATTTTAAAAACATTCTCAGCACAATTCCTAAAAAATTCTTATTTTTTAAAACAAAAAACATTTTCACCTATTTTGAAAACAATACTAAATGGGCCCAATAATGCTCAAGTCTCATCAAAGTAGCTGAAAGATACCCGAAAACTCAAAAATCTTAAAACAAAATCAAAAAATTTGTATGGTTTTTTAGGTTTTATGATTTTTTTATATGTAAATGTATGTAAAAATCTAAATTTAGAGAACTCTAATGAAACCTACCCGTCATTGAATGCGTTTCAAGAGGGCTGGATAACTATGTCCTCTGTAAAACAGCTATTCAATGGGGTCCTCCTTTGAGAAATGATTCTCGGGATTTAGAATAACGCATACGTTAGTGATTTATAAAATATACACCAAATAAATAAACATGCAAATTTTTTTTAAAAACATAGAAAAATTACAAACCTTCCTTTCACACTTAAATCTTACACTGTCCTCAATGTAAGACTAAGTATGGAAGATTAAAACCAAATGCAATCACAATTAAAATAATCAATAGCAATAAATAAAATAGAGTGAAGGGTAAGAGAAAGCAAATATGTAATGAGGAGCTCTAAACTCGTTGAGTTGCCTCCCAAAATGTAACGCCTCGACTCCCCACGGGCCCACCTGATTCGACCCTGATATAGTTGGGTTTTATACTCATTACTCATATGTACTGTCCTCTTTAGGCACCTAATAGCCCTCAGGGATTTCTTTACGTCCTCCAATACTTAAACCTAAGACCTCCGTACTTATAAGGTTCTTAAGTCAAATTACATGTTATCCCTACTTATAAGTTGCCCTCTAATTTTTAAAACCATTCAACATGCCCCCTACTCTAGAGAATACCATTCAATTGTTGCCTCCATCTAACTTTGTTTATAATGCTAACGAATTTGCTGACATAACATACATTAAAATTTAATTAAAAACAGTAAATTTCAATTAAATATATAAAAGTAATTAAATATTAAAATAATAAACACACACTTTATTTAAACTTTTTCTAATTTTTTTTTTCTCTCTCTCGTTTTTTTTCTCTATGAGTCTCTCTTTCTTCTCTCTTCATCTTCTAGTTTTTTTATCCCCTCCAAAATTCGGGTAAGTACTACTATTTGGACTACAATCTTTTCTCTTCATGAATTTGGGTTTGGAGGGAAGCCCACTTGAGTATGAGCTTGCTATTACCCAAACGGAGATTCTCTTGGAAAATGTTGGAAGGAGAACACTTTATGGCCATTGATGTTGAATTTTATGAACCATTGAAAGTAGTTTCCAAAAAAATTATAAATTAGCAATCCTCAATAGATAAAACGAAAGGGTCAAAAATCTGAAGCAGAAAACAATAGAGTAAAATATAAATAACTCCAAAATTAAAAACACATCAAGAATTCACCTTTTAAAGTCCTGTACCAAATGGCAACAAGATTACCATTGATGATTTGTATTGCCCAATGTGAGTTTTATAAATATACATGGTACCAAAATTGATAAAAAATTAATTTTTTTTTTTAGTTTTTTATTGTAATTTTATTCTTTGATAAGTTTATTACAAGACCTATTAAGAATACACTCACGTTAATTCTTTATATCAATTTTTTACTAGAGTATTCTAAATTGATATAAAAAATTGTGTTTACGAATGCAAACAAGTTGAACAAGACGTGAGTGTATTCTTAATAGTCTTGTAATTCACTTATCAAAGAATAAAATTACAATAAAAAACTAAAAGAATAAAAAAAAATATATTTTTTCATTTTGGCACCATCTATATTTATAAAACTCATATTGCTATTTTAGTGTTTAAAAAAATATTCAAATGATGCATCATAATTAAAAAAAATTATCGTTTTATTTAAAACCCTTAAAAATAAATAAAATTTTACAACAACAACCATGATGAGGACGAACAATAACGTCCTCCCTAAATGAGAATCCATATTCTTCCACCTTCTCCCATAATCCAAAAAAAAAAAAAAGAACCCTATCAAGAACAAATCTAATCTTGTATAGAAAATTAGAAAATTCTTCTCACGGGAACTCAACAACGGAGCCATATCTATCACGAACACTCACTATTCCGTTTGGAAATATCTTTGATCTTTGGAAACTTCTGAACAAAAACGATAAATGCAACAAAAGACAGTGAGATTACCCTATGTTTGGCTAAGGTAGTTAACACCACTAACTCAGTTATAAACAGTGTAAAACTCTTATATGTTATAGTAAAAAGAAAAAAAGTTACTACAGTGTAAAGCTCTCATATATTATAGTAAAAAAAGTTCTAATTAATGGTTTCCACCACCATGTCAAACTATGTTGCAAAACAAAGGGAATATGCCATTTGCAGTTATGAATGGAGATATGAAACAAGAAAAGCGTCAGCCTCTTTGATCTTTGATACAGTTCTCCAGTTGGGAATTTTTTTTTTTAAACTGGAATTTGGAACTTCTTTTTGATAAGGGCTTTTTTTTCCTTTTAAGAATTTTAGGATGATAGATACTGACTTTGTGGAAGATATTATTTTTAATTTATTTTTTGCTATAAAATTTTATCTAATTTTCTAAGGGGGCTTTTTTTTAAATAAAAGGATAAATTAAACATTTTAAGGTTTAAAAACGATATTTCAAAAAATACAAAGTATATTTTTCATATATTCCAAATAGTAGCATTGCAATCATGTTTTGAAAAAGATACAAGGTACCAAAATAATAAAAACCCATAAATTACTTAATGTTTATGGTTGATAGGTTGTTTAACCTGCTGTAGCAGGTCATATAAACACTATATCATCAAATTAATAAAGGTAATATAAATAATACTATAATTAGAACGACAGCTATCGGTGGAGATGTAACCATTGAAAACTCTCATATATATATATATATATATATATTGGAGGGCAATTTATGCAGAGAATGATGATTTTTTTAAAAGCAAATGATGATATATATATATATTTATATTTATATATATTGGAGGGCAACTTATGAGGAGAATGATGTTTTTTTTAAAGCAAATGATGAAATTGAATTTTTTTAAGTCGTGAGATTTTTATAAATGCCATCTTCTAAGATTTACTTTTTATAAATATCACACATGTTTATTTGTGGTACAACTTAATATAAAATATGAAAGATAATGCAATACAAACTTTTTTAAATATAGGATGAATGAATACAACCTTAAAAGTGTAGTATAACATGTAATTTTCTCTTTTAAGGTTGAGATATCTATTTGTCTTATCTAACAAAAAAAGAAAATTGTAATGGTAATGTTAATAGCCAGTTTGGTACCTGAGTTTGGTGGGCAATTTATGAAGAGAATGATGATTTTTGTAAGGATGAATTTGAATTCTTTTAAAGTTTAGGGATTTTCATAAAGTCTTCTTTTAAAATTTACTTTTTATAAATATCAAATATGTTTATTTATGACACAATTTAACAGATAATATTGTGGCATAACATTTTCTAAGTGTAGTATGAATATATACAACTTTTAAAAGTGTTATATAACATGTAATTTTCTTAAGAAATGAATTTTAAATTTTTTAAACTTTTTGTTTTCTGTTATATCTTAAATTTTAGGTGAGTTATCTATCTCTTATGATTTTTGTATCATTTATACACACATATATGTATATATATATTGGCATAATATGCAACTCTAACTTTACGACAAGATGAGAAGAGTATTTCTCTTTAAAGTTAGGATATCCATTTATCTTATCCGACCAAGAAAAGTGTAATGATAATTTGAATTGCCCATTTGCTACACGAATTTGAATTGTTGTGATTTTGAATTTTATGGTTTGAACTGATAATTTTTAACCTATATGGTTTAGTATTAAATTAATGTTTGATATGCAAAAGTCTAAAACGGGAATAAAATATTACATCAAAGAATTAATATTTAAAAAATTATAATTTATAAAAAAAAAGGAGAATGGGAAGAGGTTTTATCGTAGAGAATGATTCAAAACTGTTAGAATTTAATAGATGGATAAGTTCTCAAACTGATAGTTTGACTCATTTGAGTTCGTCTAGAAAACAAGTTTTTTTAATAAATTCTAATTGTTACGATGTAAAGTTCTCTTATATTATAATGAAAAGTAAAAATTTATTACAATATAAAGCTCCCACATGTTACAGTGTTTAAATTCTAGCTTTAAGTTTTAATATGTTTTTCAAACAAACTCTTTTAACTTTTGAACTACTTTTTTTTTTTTTTTTTTTTTGCATATTACATGTACCTTGTTGTGGGCGCATAAGTTAAAAACTACTTAAGCCTTGTACCATCATCATGTAAGAATTAAATGCTCTAATTCATACTATCAAAAGTAATACATTGCAAGGAAAAGAAAGCAAAAAAAAAAAAAAAAAAACACACACACACACACACGATATTCATGCTATTTCTTCTCAATATCATAGTTACGTCAACTTTCATACCCTACAGAAATTTATTGATAACAAATAAAAAGTTTGTCAAAATTACAGAAATACTTATTTGGTCAAAACATTTTACAGAATCGTCTTGCAAGTCTTCATTTAAATTGTGGAGACACATTCTCTGTTAGTCAAACATCGCAAGAAAAACATACCCTGACCTTTGAATATTTTTAAATCAAAAATATATATCCTTCATTACGTTGTAAGACCACAAAATGACGATCTTACCCTTATTTAGTTACCACACATTTTGGGTAAAAGATGAGTGAAATTTGGCCATGGGTAGCTCACTGGTAGGGTGGCTTATGGGGGTCGGGAAGCCGTTGTGCGGGTGGCTCGTGCCGGCGTAGGGCGGGACTCCAATAGACAAGACAACAACGTTGGGTAACGCTTGTTGGGGAGGATGTCTTGGGAGGCTTCACTACTGATTTCAGGGAATCAACACATGTTTGTTAGGGGAATAAGTCAATAACTACAATTAAAGAAAGAAAGTATCACTATTTAAGATTTGGTTGGGTATTTTGGCCGTTTTATATAATAATAATAATAATAATAATAATAATAGAGTGGAACTGTAAGATGTTTGCGCAAAATGCTTTAGTTAAGAGGCTGTTTTTGTTATCTAAGAAAGACAGGGGAAGTCTTCAGTCTAAAACTCTTATTGTTTTTTCTTTTTTTTTTTTTTAAAGATGTGAATGTAGAGCAAAACAATCTAGAATTGAAAAATATCAACATAATATATTTTTTTAAAACAAATTCTTTTGGTATGAGAATGGGAGACGCAGATTTAACAACTGTTAAAGCCTAGCAAATGTGAAGTTACTGCCAAAATATAAATGATGGCACCAATTTATTTGGTGTCAATAAATGTTTTGCAAAAAAAAAAATGATAATATAATCTAAGATTTTTTTACATGTGCCCGTAAATTTTTATCTGCTCACATTTTGTCCGTTCATCTTTTAAAACTTCCACTTTGTTACTATAAATATTTGAATAATCTCACTCAAATTCTTTTGTTAGAACTTTCGTTAAAAACAAAGGATATGAGTTGAAGAATATCGAATTTTTAATGGAGAGGTTTGAGATTTTATCCTCTTGCAATACATTAATTTCAATATCAGTGGAATCCAACAACAACCCCTGTGAACGACACCATCCTGCAGTATAAATCTTTCGATTTGCTGCTGAAATTCTATAGAGTGTTTAGAAAATTAGATAAAATCGTTAGTTAGAACTGTTTTACTATAGCATGTGAGATTTTTACACTGTAACGATTTTTTTTTTTTGTTTACTGTTATTGCAGCATGTGAACTCTTTACATTATTTATAACTGAAAAAGTACTCAAGACCAGTTTTACCAAACATTTTTTTGGGTCAAATCATGATTAAAGGGCTGTTCTAATAGAATTTAGACTTACTAAGGGCTTGGGTTTTCATATTCAAATGTCAAGGACAATTCAGATAAATGTCACCTTTTTAAAAAATTTTATTTATGCTACAAAATATAAAAAGTTTTTATGCTACAAACTTACTGTATATCTCTCCGGAACATATCATGTATCTCTTCGAAACATTTGTTGTATTCCTCCGAGACACATTTCACAAGGATATTTTGCATATTTCTATGAGACATGTTGCGATATTCTTTTGGGATATGTTTTATGTCCCTCAAGGACTCTTTTTTTTTTTTTTTGTATCGTTTTTGAGATATGTCATATATCTTTTTGGGACATTTTTCTTTTTCTACTGGGATATTTATTATATCCATCCAAGATATAGTGCATGCTATTGCATGCTTATCCAGGATATTTCACGTATTCCTTTGGGTCGCATCATGTGTTCCGAAAAATTTCATAATAAGACATTTTTTACTCTCTTTTTCTCCCTCTCCTTTCCATCGTTGGCTCTTCCCCAGTTTACCGGAGACGTCACAGCAACCTCTAAATATCAAAATCAAGGGGGAAAAACAAAACAACAACAAAGGAAAAATCTATGCTACATGACTGTAGATTAGATCTCTACACAGAAATCACCATACAAAAATCCATTTTTAGTATTAAAAAAAAAAGAAAAACCAGGGAAAGAAGAGAGAGGAAGAAACTGAGAGAGAGGAAGAGAGAGAAAGAGAAGACGGCTTCAAAAATCACTATACAAAAATCCTGTTCGATATCTCATTTTGTACTCGTTGATCTGGTTGGTGTTGTATAGGGAGAAAAATGGAGGTTTGAGTTTCTGGAAAATAAAGAAGAGTTTGAGGTGTATCAAATACATTTCTTATCAATTTTATTTACTCTTATTTTTTAAAGTTTACTAACGAGTTTTATGATAAATTACCCTTGAGCACAATATTTAGCAATAATATTGTATTCCAAAACAATGGATGAAGGCTATAGATTTTCTGAAGTTTATATAATGACAGAGGCATCATTTCATGAATAGACATAAATGATTCAATCTATACAACCCTTTATATTAAGGCACCTCTTCATTTGTAAAGGTATTTCTTTATTTCTAAAAGTATTTATACATGTATCAATATAACCATTATAAGTTACAACGGATATGTCTGTTGCTGAAAGGTGTCTAAGTTTGTATGAAAACATACAAGCAATAAATGCACTAGTTCGAAACAACTCAAAGAATATATCATTTCAATTCATACCTGCATGGGCCAACGCCGTGCTGCTAGATTTTAGGCATCATGGTGCTCATTGCAAAGCACTAGATGCAGTGTTGAAAACTAGGTGGGAGCCATGGTGCCGGAGCTACTGAGGGACTCCAAGCCCAACGCCAAGCTCAAAAAACAACCCCACAGCACTACACACCAATTTCAAACACTTTAAGACATGTGTATTTTCATATTAACATGTGTCTTTGATCTTATAACACACGGAAGATATATTACAATCCCTCTCTTACAATCTTCCACTAAATTATAATATTTCTCTAGATTAAACAATAATAACCTCATACATACAAGAAGGCATCTTTCGATTTTAACCTTCAATTAGTGAATATACTTCAAAGTATTCGCAAGACAATAGTATACTTTATATTGAACTTTGTTTCTTAAGCAAATACTAGAAATATATCACATACGAGCTATCCCATATTTCAAATTATGTTCCAATCATTTAGCACTATTTTGAACTTATGCTCTATCTTGGGTACATGAACATTTATAAGACTAAACCACGGTTTTGTTATAAACAATACCATTTGTTGTGTTCACCTAAGTAAAGTTTTAAATCATGTCTCTAGTTACTATGAGACTTTAACTTCATTAAGAGTATGTAGCGACCCCCTCTCTCCCCCCTCCCTTGAGAGGAAAGAGAGGAGAATAGCGTCACTCATCGTTCGTTCATGCATGTGAAAATGGGCCAGTTCGACAATCCGATCAAAGACACGATAGAAAAAATAATCAAACCTTAACTCAACCTTAATGTGAAAATTATCTTATCATTAGCAGCAGAAATATTAAGATTACAACACTCATACAAAGGCTAAAAAATCCCCTAAATGTCCTCAATAACAATTCTTAGTATCTAATAACATCAAAGAAATTCTAATAACAATTCTTAGTTTCTAATAACATCAAAGAAATTCTTAGAAATAAATATTGCATCTTAGACTCATCATGGAACCTTGGACCATTCTTGCTCAGTCATTTACATCCTTCCTTGAAAGCTTACCTGCATTACGAAAACTATATAAGCATAATGCTTAGTAAGTAAACCACACTAGTTCCACATAAAAACATACTTTCATAAATATACATTTCTTTTAGGTTTTTGGGTCTGTAGCATAACGTTAATCTCAAGCAGTCAAAACCCTTAACATTCATTCATAGATGGTCCCTGTCTTAGAACATGCTTCCTCAAGGATTTGACCTAGAAAACATACATAACTTTGGTTGGTTCATGACAACAAGAGAATTCACATCCTACTCATGAAAAATAATCAAAAACATCTTTAAATATATTCATCATAACTACATACATAACTTTAAAACATGCTTTAAAACATACTATTGTTCAAGTGATGCAGTGGAGGGTATACTTACACAAACCATTTACTCATGATCATCTTAGATTCTATACATCATTATTCATTCATTCTTTACATCACATAATATATCCCTTCATATTTCGATGGAAGCCATTGAACACCTTCATGATTTTCTATCCTCTCTTTGTGCATTCATATGTCTCCTTAAATATTGTGTCCTTAATATTTTCTTTCCTTTTCTCTTCTTAATTTCTTCCTTATTCCCTCACGATTCATCCTCTCATTTCTTAAGTCTCACATAAACATCTCTCTATAATGTCTTTCTTTCTTTCTTTATTTCTTTCATTCTCTCGTCTTCTCTCTCTCACATTCTTACTCTTAGTAGCAAAATAAAGAAGGAAAAGAAGACAAAGAAGAAGAAACATGAAGATTGAGAGGCTGAGAGGATTTGTGAGTAAAATGTGAAGAATTGAAGTAATATATAAAAAAAAAACATAGCCTTCTATATAAGAAACAAATCTTTTATAAAAATGAAATGCATACTTATGGGAGGGGAAAGTCAATGATTCAATAGAAGAAAATATATTGCTAGAATCTTGACTATCCATGAATAGAATTCTAAATAAGTCAACCAATCATCCAATAAAGGAATAAAAGAATTAAAGATAATTTCAGATTTCAATATTAGCTCCACTTGCCTAATTTCAATTATCAAAATAGGAAACCTATCATAAATTTCAATTATCATTAAAAAGTCAACTATCAAAATATAATGATAATATCTTGACTAATTAGAGACAATTCACACGTGGGATTAGAGGGTAATTAGGGGAAGAATCAACAAATTAGCTCCTACTTACCATATATCAACTTTCAAAAGTAGGAAACCTTATCAATTAAATTTAATCAATCAAAAGTCAAACATTTCATTTCCTTAAATGAGGAAATAAATCCAAAAATATGCCAATCAATCAACAATTATTATCCAATAACATAAAAAGTCAACTATTCTCCCATATGGAATAAGGAAAGAGAAGATAATATGTCAATAAATTAAAATTATACCACACAAACACACTCACATATACATAAATCACGTTAGTCATTATCCACTTGCTATTCATACTCACACGGCAACTATATCAATTACACACACTTATATATATAATTTACATTCACACAAAAACACATATAAATTATAAAATATTAATAATCATTTTCCACTACAATTATACAAAGTACAAAATATTGTACACATTACATTAATATATAACATAACTTTCCTTTCTTTTATTTTTATACGAATTAAACTTATATATAGAAACATATTAATTCTTATATTATGTAAAGATAAGTATATATATAGAAATATTTATATATAGAATATAACGTTAATATATATATAGAATTCTTGTAAATTAACTTACAATTAATATGTAAATTAACGTTTATTTATATTTAGAAAATTTATATATTTCTATATATATATAAACGTATTAATACTTATAAGTTAACATACAAGATATCTATATAACACCTTTGCATGAAGTTCTATCATCCATAAACACATGGAAATTTCATAAGTAAAAAAAAAAAAAATCAATACATAAGTGATAAAAATAAAACAAATTTATATAATCTCAACTAGATCCCTAGTTTAAAATTTAGGGTATTACAGAGTATATACTCAACTTTAATCACGTAGTTATTGTTGGATTTGATGCCCAAAAAGCATAGACATTAAATGTTGCTTATTAAATAAATAAAATGACATTAATAATTATTTTGGTTGCTTATGTGTATTATGAATACTTAATAAACATCAAGAAAATATCATGATTATTAACGCGACTATAAATTTAGCTTATGAGTATTATATGCTTAAGGATAAAATTTTTACTTAATAATCTAAATAGTTTGTCATAATTAATTAAAGCTTGAGATTTTTAGTTAAATGCTATAAGTGCGGTCCAATCTCATTAAGGATGAAATAATCTTATCTAAGCTATCAATGTAGATATTTTAGATTAGAGGTACTTTATATAATGAGATTATATAAGATTGGACCATATAAATTATGAATCTCTAATAATCTTTTATTACAAATAGAGTATTTAAATTTATCTCTATGATGATTATATATATGACCGCCTCAATCCAGAGTATTTATTTGACTCCTATTTATGACCTTAAGTTTCTGACTTATTTGATAAGATTTGTCTTTAAACAGATCATAACTTTGTATCTTGAAAACATAATAGAATAAATAGCTAAGAATGATGTTATATAGATATGGAATCTATTCCTTCCCATTGGAAGTTAGAAAAATAATTCTCTTGAGTGATGATTTAAAATAATAGAGTACTCGTTCATAATAAGATTATGAATTAACTGTTTATTAGAGAATCATTGGAACTCAAGGATTAAGATGTAATAAAAAAGGTAAACAAAAATTAAACATAACTCTTATCATGAACTATTTATGGAGGACTAAGTTATTTGTAAATGATTCTATCAATGGACTACTCACTGTTTTTTTTTTTTGACTAATTATTACTATAATTTCAAAAGTGTATTTTTTAGGTTTTCATAGAGTAAAACTGAAATTAATAAATTTTGTTTACTAATAATCCTTAAAAAAAAAACCAACTCAATTCCTTTTTTAAAACTTATTCAATCAATGAAAATATTAAAAAAGATAAAAAAGATAGAGGATGTTTTCCAATTTATTCAATCAATGAAAATATAAAAAAGGGATAAAAATTAGCAAAAAACACAAAAAACAAGGGTTTAAACAATAAAAAAATATTTCACTACCAAAATGCATATTTGGTCACTAAATATAGTTTTCTGCAACCAAATAATAAAATCGGTTGTGGAAAGCATCTTTCAATGACCAAAATTTGGTCACAAAACAACATCTTCCATGATTACACTGCTTTTTGATCATAGATAGTCTTTTTGTTAAAAAAATAACAAGCTTAATTATCTTTTTTTGTGGAAATAAATTTTTTAATATGATCTTATATACTTGTATTACTCGTAAAATAGCAAGTTTTAACTTTTTGAAATGAATTATAATTATAGATTCCATAAAATTACTATTCTAATCACTTTACATCATGAACTTACTTAATAATCAGTTTGACACAACAACATTTTTGCTTAAAACTTTTTAATTTTACTTCAAAATCACATCAAATTATAATTCGTGTTCTTAAATGATATTTTCCAATTTATTCAATCAATAAAAATATAATGAACAAATTAGTAAAAAGACACAAAAACAAGGATTCAAACAATAGAAAATATTTTTGGGAACAAAGGCAGATTAGGTCATTAAATATAGTTTTCTATGACCAAATAATAAATTTGATTGCAGAAAGCATCTTCTGGTGACCAAAACTTGGTCGTGAAATATGTACCAAAACTTGGTCGTGAAATAACATATTTCATGACCAAACTCATAGATAGTCCTTTTGTCAAAAAAAAAAAATTAATTATGTTTTTATGTTGTAATAAATTTTTTTATATAATATTATACACTTGTGTCACTGCATATAATAACAAGTTACCCTTTTTGAAAGAAATTATAACTATGATTCCATAAAATTATTATTCTAATCATTTTATATTATGAGTTTACTTAATAATTAGTTTGACACAACAACATCTTTGCTTAAAACCTTTAATTTTACTACAAAATCACATCAAATTAAAATTTGTGCTCTTAAAGATGTCTTTTGATTTTTTCAACCAATGAAAATATTAAAAAAGATAAAATTTAGTAAAAAAAAAGCACACACAAAAACAAGGTTTAAATAACAGAAATATTTCTTGACCAAAATATAGATTTGGTCACCAAATATAGTTTTCTATGACTAAATATTAAATTTGGTTGCAAAAAACATACTAAAAGTCGGTCGTAAAACAACATATTTCATGATCAGATTACTTTTTGGTCACATATCTTCTTTTTTTAAAAATAATTTAAACAACTTAATTATCTTTTATGTTGAAATAAATATTTTCATATGGTATTATACGCTTAAATTACTCAATAGAACAACAAGTTTTAAATTTTTATATGAATTAAAAAAATTTGAAAATTAAGATTAGGATAAACTAAAAAATATAAATACAAAAAATTACAATTTATGACAAAAAAAATAACATTTTGGTCATAAAACATATTAATTCATGACCAATTTGGTCACGAATTGTTGAAATCTTTGGCATGGGCTGGAAATTTTTTCGTGCCACCTTTTATTGACCAAATAAGTTTTGGTCATAGAAAACCTTTTTGTGCTATCAAAATTTAATCCAAAATGTCCATTATCTGTGACCAAATTTAATTTGGTCACCAAAAACACTTGCCGCCAACAAATTTTGGTTTTCCGCTATGTTAATTTATATGTTTTAATGACAAAATTTGGTCATAGAAAGTTTTGTTGTTTTTTCATGTTTTAGTGACCAAAATTTGGTCCCGAAAATTGCTTTTGGTGACCATTTCTTTAGTGGAAAGGTTGGTTGCAGAAAGTCAGAATTCTTATAGTGGTACAATTTGAAAGAAAAATCATTTTCATCCTCATAGGCTATAACCCTACTACTTATAAAGTTATGGGCCCAAGTCTAGTATTTAATGTACTTTTTTAGACTGAATCTCATTGTATTGTTAATACCGGGGTTATAACTCTATAAGGTTAAATAAGATTGCTCAACTTGAAAATATACATTATATATTGGTAGGGGTCCGACGGGAGAAAGACCCAAAAAGAAATCCAGCTAATTGACTAGTTGTGCAACATCATTGTTAGGTAAAAGAAGAAACATTCTTCATCAGGGAGACGCGCCATGCCGCCGCCAAATTGATTCCTTCTTTTGCAGGTTATTTTCTTATTTTATCTTATAACGTACATGGTTAGAAATTAATGATTCTTTTTTAGAAAGAAAAAGGACCAAAAATCAGAATTATGACTTCAAAATAAAAAAAAAAAGATAAAAAATTCATAACAGTATAACTTCTCAAGAAAATCTCTTTAAACAAGAAATTTAAGCAAGAGAATGAGATAATTGGCTCAATTACATATCAGGATATTGGAACCTTGCATGGAGACATTACTTGTATTCTTTTTTAAGAATGTTTTAGAAAATATTTTATGAAAAACATTTTACGAGAAAGGCTTTTGTCTTATGATGAATGCTTATATGTTTTTGCAAGATTTGTTTAAACTTATTAAGTTAAAGCTCATTATATGTACCTTCACACTGAAGATAATTCTATAGGACACAATATAAATAGTTGATGAGCTTGGTGTTACACTGAAACAGATGCAATGATTGAGCTATAGATACTATTATAATTGTTTCTTGCTATTTTGGAAGAATTTTTCCGTTGTTTTGAAATGATGATTTAAAAGTTTTTAAAAAATAAATATTTATTTAACAAGTATTATGAAAAGTTTTGTCGGTTTATTTAACAGTTTTAAGTATGTTAAAAAAATTTACTTAGTATTGTTCTTACTCAAAAGTAAGGTTATAGTTAAGAATCCAAGTTTAAGCAAATTAAGTAACAACTCGAATAGACAGGTCGTTGCAGGCTGGGCTAGGCGACTGGATATGGGTCTTGTTGGGGTCGCTGGTGGGGTTTTGGGGGTGGGCTAGGGGAAAGGGGCTAACGGGTGTAGGGCGTGATGGGAAACAACAAAGTGGGGTGGGGGTTGCAGTATTAGGGTTGCCGACAGGGGATTGGGGTGGTTCTGTGGGAAGGTGGGGTTGCTGGAGCGAGAGGGGGCTGGAGGGCGCTTGGGGTGGGTTACGGGGGAGACAGTTGTGGGGGGAGGGGTTGTTTGGCTAGGTCATTGGGGAGGAGTTGTTTGGTTTGGTTAGATTAGTTAGGTTTTTTTTTTCGTTTTGATCAATGACTAAGATTTGATGTTTTAGATCAATGATTGAAATTAAAAGGCATATTCTTGTTATTTTAAGTAAAAATTTAATAGTGTTAAGTCTAGGAGGTGTCAATATGATTAGTTTTATTATATAAGATATTTTTGTAATTTAAATAAAATACAAAAGATGTCAGTATAATATACCCTTAAAAAAATGATTTTATCCACGTTCAACAATTTGAAAACATGCACTATATTGTGGGTTGGGGCCATCAGAGAAAGATCTAAAAAGATATCCAACTAGTTGTCTAGTGGTGCAACTAGGGAAAACAAGAAACATTCTTCATCGGGAGATGCGCCGTGCCACCATCTAATTGATTCCTTCTTTTGCAGTTTCTTTTCTTATTTTATCTTATAACGTACATGGTTAGAAATTAATGATTCTCATTTGGAAAGAAGTGGGACCAAAAATCAGAATTATGACTTCAAAATTAAAAAAGAAAAAACTCAGAAGGGTATAACTTCTCAAGAAAATCTCTTTAAACAGGAAATTGACGCAAGTGAAGGCGATAATTTGTTCAATTACGTACACTATAACTAATTGAAGGCTCAAGCATAGCCCATATTTCAGATCTTTCTATTTTTCATTCTATATTGCAAATTGCGTGTACTTACTACAACAGTACACGCAAGGTGGATGTTTCCACATCTCAAAAACTTGGAGTATACAAGGTGCGACATGATGTATTTCGTCCGTAATTTATTTTAAACGTAATAGAATGATTAATTTTACCGCATTGAGAACGATATCAATCGATTTTAAGATGTTTTAACATCATAGGCTACAATGAATTTGGTGCAAAATTTGACCATTTCAAAATTAAATTTCCCTATTTTCTGAGGACCATTTCCCTTTTTTCCATTTCCTTTTTTTTTTTTTTTTTGTGTCAATAACAGTTTTATAGTATTTCCATTTTGGCATAGACATAAAAGCATTATGTGTGCAATAAGAGTTTAGTGAGTTTTGATAAGAAATGTTTCTCAAATAAGAAATGTAAGTTGTGTATTAACCAAGGCAAAAATCATGGGATAATGATTGAGCAAAAGCTGACAGTTGACAAAACCCATAATTCATGGGACAATGATCAAGAAAATTTCACTTATGTTGGAGCCAATACAGCAAATCTGTACTAACAAAGAAAGCATCATCATATCACACTGATTATAGGCTTTGTATAATTAAGTCATTTATGCTTTTTATTATAATTACCTAATTCTGTAATATTAAAAAGCACATGTATAAGTATATGCATTGGAATAATGAAATAAGAAGATTAGAGCTTTACCAAAATTCAGAAAGTTTTTTCAAGTTTCATAGAACATAAAAAGTAAAAAGGAAAAAAATGTGAATTTTTGTATTTTTTTTATTGATTTCTTATCAAAGAGAGTATAAGGGTTTTAGCATGGTGGTCCGGATCACGGCTCAATCACTTTCTTGTTATAAACCGTAAAAAGCTCTCACATATTATAGTAATAATAATAAAAATTGCTACTGTGTAAAGCTCTCATATACTACAATAAAACAGTGTTAACTACTCTGTCAAACATCTTGTACATGTAAATTTATTTGTATATATACTTAATAAGTTCATGTTGTAAGCCAATAATTGTTTGATTGCGTAAAAGATATTTCCTTTTTTTTTTTAAAAGAGTGTGAAAGACATTTCCATAATTACATTGACAAGATTAACATTTTCCAGTCTTATCAACACTAGAAATGGCTTATACCACTAAATAGGAAAAGTAAATACTAAAAAGAAAGAATAAAAAATACTCATAATTCTTATTCTCTTAATTTACTTTCTAATCCCATAATCTTTTCTATATTATTTCGTTATAGTTTGGTAAAAAATTCTCGAAGTTATAAGATCTTTCTAATCATGATTTCCGTGTTTATGAAAGTTTGGCCTTTTTTCTTTTCCCCGGGCTGTATCTATCCAAATATGTTAAAATTTGTTCATCGATCTCTTCAAATACAACGAATATATGCAGTTATACATTGCATGTATATGAAATTATATACAAATATATATATATATATATAGACACACTTTTTGTATAATCTCTGTTATATACTTCTTCTTTTCTTTGCCATCTTCTTTCTCCACGTCTATCACGATGAAATTTCTTCAGTTTATGCTCCAATCCGCCATTATTAGTACCCTCGTCCTCTTAGTAGGTACGACACCTTCAGCTCATTGCCACAACATCAATGCTGTAACATACGACACCCAACAAATTGTCGTTTCAAGGACTATCACAGTTGACAAATCAGGCGGTGGGAACTTCACCACGGTTCAACAAGCCATTGATTCCGTGCCAAACAAGAACCAGTTATGGACTCTCATCCACCTTAAAGCCGGCATCTACAAGTAAGAGTGTGTGTGTATATATGAACTTATTTTCAACCGTTATTTTTCCAATGGTTACATACCAGTAAAGGTATATTTTAATAAAAATTGACGATGTAACGTAATAAGAATTCTATCTCATTAATTATAATAAATTCTTTTGGTCAACTACTCAATTAATTATAGTCGTTTGATTTATATCTCACAATTAATAATAATAGTACCCATTGAAACTATACCCATAGAGGAGCCATATTTTAAAACTTCAATATTTATTATTAAATTTGTGTAAATTTTTGTTATGTCTTTCCTAATTTCAAATTTCAGTTCCACTTTTTTGAAAGAAATATAACAATGAACCCGCTCTTTTTTTATTTTTGAAAGCCCACAATTAATAATCACTATGTATGATTATATCTTTAAACATACTATTTACGTCTAATAAATAATTAAAAACATGGGTTTACTTCTTTAGGCTTTCTAAAAAATGTTATTTTTACCTCAAAAAATATTATTTACCTTTTTCTCCGGTATATATATTTGAGAAATAATTATCTCTATTTTTTTCCCATATAATGCTTCATTGAAAATATCATCTGGCTCTGCGACTGTCTATGTTTATGTAGCGAAAAAGTGAAGATCCCACAAGACAAGCAATTCATCGTTCTAGAAGGAGAGAGTAGACGCACGACTCAGATTACTTGGGAAGCTGGTGGCAGTGTCATCGAGAGCGTTGCATTCACGATGTTGGCTGATAATTTCGTCGCACGCGGCATAACGTTCAAGGTTTTTATAACATATTTATAATAAACAAAACTATATATTAGTTGAATTTTTTTGCTAATCATAGGTTATGTCTCGCACCTAAACCAAGGTGGTGACATGGCGGTTTAATTAAAATAGATAATTAAGATTTATTATAAACACCAAAAATTTTCATTATATTTTTTTTAAAAAAAATTTAATAAATTCAAGAATATGACAATTTTAAACACAATTAGAATAACATTAATATAAAACATAGCAAAAATAAATTACTGGATCAACCTCCAAACTAATTTAAAACGTAGAATTATTTAAATATTGCCTGGGTCCTATCGAACCCCACAACAGTGCACATATAGTACAGACATAAAAGAAATACAACTAAACCACAGTCCAACAAAATATAATCAAAGAGCATGATTAAGGTCTCATTATTATATGCTTTAACACAAATAGATAACTAAACGACTCACAGACTCCATGAGTAAAACAATAACACTCTATTCAGCTGTATACTATGAACCACCTGGAGGGAAAAAATTAAAACAATAAAAATCATGAGCGAAAGGCTTAGTCGGACTTGAATTCTAAAAAATCATTTGTAAAGTAAAATAAATAATTCAAATAAGATTTGAAGAAATAATAAATGATTAAATAAATTTTATGCTTAACGTTCATGTCATGTGATTTATCTCAAATCATACATTAATATTTACTATGTGCAAAGACTAATATAATCACTATCGTAGTGGCCTGGACCGGGTTTCAAAACCAATCCCCAAGGTTGCTCTCTGTATGACCCGATCTCTATGTAACACCATGCACTTAAAACTCAACCAAACAAAGATCTTAGACCGTTTGGTGTTTGAAAACCAATTAATCATTTCATTTCACTTGGCATTTTAATACCAAGATTTTAATATACATTTATTATTATTTACTCAATATGCACACATGCAAAACATTTGGAAATATTTTTGTATTCAATTCTTAAAAACATTTTAAGATTATGAGGTGCAGCCAAAACACTATTCAAAATCATGTCTATCAAGGAAAGAGGGTTTAGAATCCTACTTCAATCTCTAAGACCAAACACGTCCACCCTACAATCCTATCTCGCTAAATGTTAGCTCTTAGGGACAGTGAAAAACCTTAGGTGTAGACTCAATTAATTAATGTCAAAATTTAGACATATTACATTAGTATGCAATCTCATGGTTTTTTTAGTATGCCTTTCCTAATTATAATTCTTCTTTTATTTACATGACAATTAAATACACTTTAGGATACATTAACAATGGTTTTTTTATTAGTAAAACAAGTAAAAACACATTTAGAATTTAATTCGAAACAAATACGATCCGGGTGGCCTGAAACTGGGCTCCTTGGTATAGTACAATCTACCGGGTACATTACCCACGTCGACTACATGTCCCATGGTGGCAGGGTTGACCGCATTACACTGACTGCGGCCGATCGTTGCGTGGCAATCAGAGGTACTCTATTTTGAGCTCCCAAACTCAAATTGAGTTCAAATCTTTCCAAGCCAGTCTTAATGCTTCTAAAACATGTACTACAGGTCCGTAGATATTGTATAAATCATATAATCTTATTCTCATACACATACAACTCAGTTTCATCATTATTCATGTATTTTTCACGTTTATTTTGAAAATGAACAAAATAAATATAAAAACAACTTTAATCAACTTTAATCCGCTTTTAGTTCGAATAAAGCTTAGATTTTGTTTGTAATCATCCTACCATCTCAAATAAAATATAGTTTGTGTTCATTAGTCTCGGATCATAACATGCAAGCTTTAATTCTTGACAAACATACACAAAACAGAGTTGTTCAAATGGAAGATAATAGTTACACATATAAACATAAATTTGAACACAAAATCAAAGATAAAATCTTTAAAATATGAGTATAATTCACTATAGATGTTTCTTACCACTGATTGAAGGATTCGACATGACTTTGATGGCTCCAAACTATAATTTTTGCTTCTGTTTGGCTGAGATAGAAGCTTTTTGGTGTCTGAGTTCTGATAGCAAACTAAGAAAGGGAGAGGAAGAAAATGACGTGAAAAGAGAGAGAAAGAGAAGGACACGTGAATCAAAAGGGTGGCAATGAGCTTGAGTGTAGATTGAATCTCCGAAAAAAGAGTTTGGTTCTCATAACTCAAACTTGTGAAGGTATTTAGACTCAAAAACCAAAGACAGTAGATGGTTTTGCCTGATATAGTTTCAAGGCATTTGTTTCTTTTACGTGAAGAGAGTATGCTGAGTTCTACACGTGATCTTAGTCTGAGTATATTGGGGATTTGTTGGGTATTCTGGTATTTGTTGTCTCCTCTTTTTTTAATTAAAAACTGATTATGAAAATAAAATAAAATAAAATAATATACCACAAATTTATTTTAAAACAATTTAATAATTGCTAAATATAAATTAAAGCAAACAAAATAGATAAAATGAAATAAACAAGAAATATCACAGAAATGATTAATTAGAGAAAATTTTAATTAGGCACACTAATTTACCAATGTTGCATATTAATTATGATTAATTAAATTTGGATGTTACATATTAATACTCTAAATTCATATATGATCACTTCTGTATCCTATAATTAGTTTTCTTGGGAGATTAATTTGTTTAGTGGTATTAATTTTGTTGCAGAATACGTATAACGTTGCTATTAGAAGAGACGATATGAATCGTAAAAAGGCAGTGGCACCAGCGGTTCTAATTGCTGGAGACAAAGTGAGATTTCATGCTTGTGGCTTCATCAGCCTGCAAGACACGTTGTTTGATGCCCGAGGCCGTCACTATTATACTTATTGCTACATTGAAGGTGCTATGGACTTCATCTGGGGCAATGCTCAATCATATTTTCAGGTACGATATTACATCTTTATAATCTAATTTGAAAGAAAAAAAAAAGGTTGAAACCGTGATTGTCAAACAAAAGCTAAGCTTTATAATAAAATATCATGTAGTATATATAAAAATTTAACAAACAATATTGTGTTAATTTGCAGGGATGCATCTTATACGTGACAGCGTCGCGGCTGGGCCAGGGTGGAACTGCTTATATAACTGCACAAGGCCGAGAAAGCGCGAGCGAAAGCACTGGTTTTGTGTTCCATTCAAACCTTGTTGCTGGGGAAGGGCCTGCATTTCTGGGTAGGGCATACAGAAACTACTCCAGAGTGGTCTATTACAGGACACATATGAACAATATTGTGGCCCCTCTGGGTTGGAATGCTTGGAAACAAGTTGGTCACGAGTAAGATTCTGATCTTAATTCTCCTAGTTAACCATATAATATAGTATATCATATATGTATACATATGTATATTGATTATGGGTTCAAATTATCTGTCTAATCTCGATGTCTTAAACAGTATCTAAACCAATCAAATCATGACACGTCTGGGCCGTTTGGGAGCCACTGTTCAAACCATAGATTGCAGTTCTAACCTTGTTTCTAACAGTTTTTTTTTTCTCACATGTTACAGTATTTTTAGTTTTAACTCATTTTTCATACGGACTAGTTATTTTTTAACTGGTTTTTTCATGCTTTAGTCTTGGAGTTCATTAAATGACGTGGCTAAAGATAATTGATTACACAACATTTCAAACACCAAAAATTAAACATTTGATTTAAATTTGGATCCATTCATGTAATTCATGTACGTATGTTAAAATTTATTGTTTCATTTGCTAAGATATAAAATAAATTATTTGCTCAAAAGAATGTTGTCACCCCTCAGAATACGAGAGGTGACGTGACAGTTTAAATAAGTTAATTAAATAAAGATTTAGTTAAAACTTAGGTTTTAGAATTTAAAATTTATTAATAAAAATGTGATAATTAAAAATCTTTTTAAAGCTGGCAATTATAATAATTAAACAAATAAAAATAACAAAGTGGACAATGAGAAGATAATAAAGAAATAAGGAGAAAATGAGAATGGGTCCCACTGACCACATTTGTACATACATATGATATTAACAATATTAAATTACAACCATAGTCCAAAATAAGAGAGAGACATGAGAAGTTATACATGCTTTGATTTTATAATTTAAATAACTTACTGAATTCTCCTACAGTTCGAATGTCCTGTCTATGTACTCCTCTCCAATCCTACGCTGAACTCCACCTAGTGGAGAAAAGGTTTTAAAATAAATAAAATGCGAGTGAAAGGCTCAGTAGGACTATATTTTAAAATATGAAATTTTAAATAAAATTTCATTATTCAAATAAATGTATGGAAAACGAACTAGAACAGATAAATAAATAGTTGAAAATTTAATAAAAATTTATCTTACCAAAACAGTTTATTGGTCGACCAAAAAGAACACCATTTTCTTTTCCTAGGCAAACCATATAAGTAACACCACCGTAGTGGCCCAGCTGAGTTTCGGGACCTACCCCCAAGGTCACACTCTACACGACCTGGTCTATGATATAGCATCATGCCCTTAAATATAATTATTTATATCTTTCTATGATTATTAAAGTCTCTTTTTACCAAATATAATCATTTACATTCATTATGAGGTTTATTATGAAAACACCTCAATTCTACTGTTTATAAAGACATTCATTAAAAATCCTCTTTCAATCAGTTATTAAAAACATTTTGATAAAAATCCCTTTTTGGCCAAAATCATTTTAAAACTAGGTTACCAAGAAAGAGGGGTAGAAGCCCTACCTTAATGCTCGTGCCGGTGTCTCCCACCGTAATCTCGGTCCTCTATACGTTAGCTCCGTAGAACCACTACAACCTTAAACAAAAACTAGGTCTATTTGTATCTAGCGTGAGATATTCAATGTTACTAAATCATCTCATGGTGTCCTAGTGTGCCATTTAGGTTTATGAAATCATTTTACAAAGTCAGAATTTCAATCAAGGTTCAAAAAGTAAAAACGCGTGAAAAATTACAAAATTTCCACCATGCCGGTCGCCCTGGTCCTGCCAGCCAAACTTTTCCAGGTTCAGCCTGCCAGACGGAGGAATCCGGCCTGCCGAACCCTTGGAATCCGGCCTGCCGAACACGAAGTTTGGCTTGTCAATCTGAAAAAATTACAGAACATTTTGAGCACGGGTTTCGACCTTCTCGAGCCCAAATCTTCAATTTCAACCTGTTTTCTCACATCTCAGGCATCAATAATGATCATAATTGATAAAAAAAAATAGTAGATTACTTTTTAATGCTTTAAAACAAGTTTTAAACGAAATTTTTAAATAAATCTGAAGATAGAGAAAAATGGAGAAAAATAAAAAATCTTGATTTAAATCCGTTTTTAATCAATCAAAGCTTAAATTCTAGTTATCCTAAGTTTCTTTAACCTAGATTGATGGTTCTTTAAGCTTAGAAAAGTTTAGATTTCAAAATACCAAGAAATTTAAAAAATTAAAAAAGTTTTAAAATTTAGAAACTACCTTGAATTTAAGCTTCGAATCGCTTTTTTGGTCGTCTAATCAAGTTCTCAAACCTTCAATCCACTGACCCGAAGCTTAGAGTTGATTTTCCTTTCAAAATTTTTGGAGAAAAATTGAGAGAGAAAGAGAGACAAAGAGGAGAGAGAGACGCACGGGAGAGAGAGAATGAGAGAGAGATTGAACGAGAGTAAGGGAGAGAAAGAGAGAGAGGAGATATAAATAAAGGAAGGGAGAGACTATTAGCAGCACAAAATCATGTGCAGCGGCACACTATTCTCAAATAGGACCTATATGATATTTGTCAACTTATTTTGTTTTAAAATTTAAAATAGCAATTAAAAATAATTTTAAGAGATTTGAAAATCATTAAAATAATCAAAAACATCATTAGTTTAGAAATTTTCACAAAATGATCAAATTGAGTTTAGAATACTCATTATATCATACTAATCCATCATTTTATATACTAATAACATTCAATTAATTTCGGGGTGTTACAAATGTATTTTAAAGTGTAACCATACATATATGTGTGTGTGTGTGTATGTTTTTTATTTATTAAAAGCATATATATGATTTTGTAGGGATTTACTAACTTACGTGGAGGTAAATTGTGCTGGACCTGGCGCAGACAAGTCCAAGAGGGTAAAGTGGGAGAAGGAATTGCCAAGACAAGAATTGACGAAGCTGATAAATGCCAATAATTTCCTAAACCAAGATGGATGGATAGAGAAGCAACCATAGGTTAACGATTTTTCATTTTTATTTATATATTAGAATATTGTTAAGGAAGCACATTTATAATAAATAAAATCTTTTTTATATGTAATTTATGATCTTAAGGTTGGTGGATGTGTGGACTTCTGTTCTTATGGTCGATAGTGTTTGGCTTTGTTACTAGAAGCAATTTTTTTTAATTTATTTTTCATTAAAACAATGTCTTCTAGAAGCAAGTATAATTTAAAATGGATCATCAATATATGATTAGGACCACCGATGACGATGATTGTGGTGGCATGATGACAAGATGGTTCTATTTGGAGACTTCATCAACTAAAAAGTTAGAGATTTGAGTCTCGTATTGTACATAAATAGTCTGTCGTACGTATGACATAGACAGTGTGTTAATTTTAGTGTGAAGATACTTGCCATTCCATCTATGGTATTAGTAGATTCTAAAAATATGCTAGTTAGGAGCGTGAATACGCCCTTGACTCTTATACAGTGAGAAAATCAGAAAGTTTATAAGAAAATCTGTTTTAGATGGATTGAAATATATACAATATTTCCTTTTAAAAAGAGGAAGAAAAATCAATACAGATTTCCTTCAAAAAGATTTTGTTAATGGAATATAACTTTCTATAACTCTACGTTCCAAATAGATATGCATATACAATTCTACTAAAAAGGGCTGGGTAGATTTCCTTAATTTAATTAGAAAAACAAATTTTAGACAAACATTTATGGAATACCATATTTATCGTATAAACTTCTCAATTTCAATTAAGGCTATGTATGAATAAAAATGAATCAATACAATCCAAATATAGTCAAGTGTTTTAGGCGCACCCATTTGACGTTGTCTTTGATCTATCAAATTAGTTTCTCATCAAGATGCAAAATTTTTAATCTTCTTCATCATTTCATTAATCTCTTTTCCACCATTAATATTTTAATACTTCTATCGGGTACGTTGGCTGCGCGCTACAATGCAATGCGTGACGATGAGGATAATGTTGATCTTCAAAATGGGGTTGTTATTTCTAGGACCATCACAGTTGATAAGTCAGGCCATGGAAATTTCACGACAATACAAAAGGCCATTGATTCCATACCAATTGATAACAATTTGTGGGTTCGCATACGTCTTAAATCCGGAATTTACAGGTAAGAATTAATAAATATTATAGACTATATTCATGCGTGATCTAGTAATGATATTAGAGTTTATTCATAAAAAAATATTATAGTTTATAGTTTATGAGGTGTTTGGGATAATAGTTTAAAGTTTAAGAATTATAGCATGTGAGAGTTTACAATGTAACTTTTTACTGCAGTATATGAGAGTTTTACACTGTTCACAATGCAAACCAATTCTTCTAAACACCCTATGAGTGTATTGTATTATAGTTTATTCTCTTTTCATACGCTATCCATGCACGACACACACATACGGGTAATTGTATAAATATATCTCCTACTTTCAACTATTCTTAATTTATCTATTAGTTTACTATGATGTTTTTCAGTTTTGAAAAAAATATGTATGTGTCAATTTTATTCCTCACGGGAAATGACAAAAGAAAAAAATATCCTTAAATTATATATATCTATATATGCAAAACATTTTAAACGTCTAAAAAAACTTTAAAACGTACAAAAAAACATATATTATTTTTTAAGAAAGAAGATCCGCCGCCATAATACTTTTATTGGAAAATAAAAATTTTTCTTAATTAAATTATTGTTCAGAAACTACAAGATTTGTTTTTAATAGTTACTTTTCCAATAAATACAATTCTAATAAGGATAAATTTTAATAACAATTGATGATGCGACATAATAAGAATTCACTCTCATTATTATTATAAATTTTTTTTGTTAATGATCTAATTTATTATAACCATCTGATTAATATTACGTGGTTAGTAATAATAATACCTATTAAAAATGTAGAAATTAAAACCACACCCTTATGTAATTAATCCTATACGTATAGATCATTGATCTGTGCTAAATATTAAAGTACGGCATTTCATGTTTACATGTAGTGAAAAGGTGTTTATCAAAGGCAAACAATACATCTATCTTGAAGGAGAGAGTAGGAGAACGACTACGATTGCGTGGGGAGACGGTGGCAGTGTCATTGAAAGCCCTTCCTTCAAGTTGTTAGCTGACAATTTCGTGGGGCGTGGCATAACATTCAAGGTTATTATTGTAATTATGTTATTTTATTTTGAAGCCGCATAACAAAACAGAAACACGTAAGAAAAGAAACATATATAAAATATGTGCATCTCATGAAATATGATTAAACATGGTGTTTGAAAGAATGGTTGAAACTTTATGGTTGAGATCGTACACTATAACATATGAGAATTTTATACTATAAAAAACTTTTACTTAGTTGAAATTGTGTAATTGAAACTACGATCTAAGTACCTTAAAACTTATTCAATATAATTGACCACTTGAACTTGCAATTTTTTTTTTTTTTTTGTTGCTAATTACAGAATACATATAAAACCATGTTTTAGCAAAGGGAAGAGATATTACGTGGGCACCCGCGGCGGCAATTGCAGGAGACAAAGTGAGCTTTTATGAGTGTGGCTTCATTGGCACGCAAGACACATTGAGTGACGCCCGAGGCCGTCACTACTTTCAATCTTGCCACATTGAAGGTGCAATAGACTTCATATGGGGCAATGGGCAATCCTTTTATGAGGTAATAATAAGACAACAAACGAAAAAGGAAAACATAGTCATGAAGACTCACATTAATCAACTATGAGACGTACTCTGTAAAAAAAATAAATTAATAAAGAACAATGCTAGGATACCATTAATTCTAATCCCAACTTAAGGATCTTTACTTAAACACAAATCTAAGTTATTATAGCCATTACTTATAATTTTAAAAAATGTGTACGCAGCGACGCAATTTGAACGTGTCAACGTCACTTCTAGGTCCGGGCAGGCATGCGAGCTATCTCACAGCTCAAGGGCGACAAAGCGAAAAAGAAAGCAGCGGTTTTGTGTTCTGTTTCTGCAATGTAATCGGGAAAGGCCCTGCGTACCTAGGAAGGGCGTGTAGAAGTCATGCTAAAGTCTTGTTTTACAAGACCAATATGAATAATATCATTGTCCCCGAGGGTTGGTCTGCATGGATGCAAAGAGGTCAAGAGTAAGACATTTATAACGTTTCTTCTATGGTTAACATAATCAGGACTCAAAAGTCCTCTCCAATTCCGACGTCCCAAATGTCTAATCAACCACATTATACCATGACATTCAAAAGGTTGAAAATGTTTTAATGCATTAAATGATGTGTCATAATATGATTCACGTTACTGGTATAAGAAATAAGCGTGGTTTGTGAATGACTAAAATCTATTGGCATGTATTTGAACAGGGATTTGATCACTTTCGTAGAGGTTGGGTGTTATGGACCTGGGGCAAACAAGCGAGGATGTGTGGATTGGGAAAAGGAATTATCAGTTAGTGAATGGCAAAAATTGATAAAGATCATTTCCTTCATAAACCAAGATGGATGGCTTCAAAAACAACCAATTAAAGCAGCTCTAAATGCTGTTTGAATAATCGGATACTTATTGTTGTGCTTGGTTCGATACTTAATTATGGTAACTACTCATACACACACATATAGGTACCAAATTAAATTAGTATAACTAGCAATCTAGAGTGTAGTATCTAAATTTGAGTCAAGAAACTTTCTTTGGATGGATTCTGTTGAAAAGTTAAAAGTGAAACTGATGATGATCTTCTTCTTCTTCTTCTTTTTCTTTTTTTTTTGGGTGAGAGGGAAAAAGGGATCATATTAGACATTTTATAGAGAATGAATGAAAGGAAAAATCTCCGGCTACAAAATGCAATTGATTTTTTTTAATCATTTTAAAGAAAAGAAATAACAGAAAAATATTAATTAGAGCTTGAACGGTGCATATTGAGTTGAAGAAAACGACAGATCTGAACAACACGGTTTTAGAGCTTTAAATTCAATTTCTCTAAAAATTATCATTCCTCCATGGGAAAGCATTATACATATATATATATATATGTATGTATATTAACTTAAAAGGGGTTTTCATTCCCTTAAAAAAAGGGAAGTTTTTATTGAGGAAATATGTATAAAGTTTGTGGCTAAAATTTTGATGAGGGATTATGGGAAAAAATTAGAAGGTGAAAATATTAGAGAATGATAGAACTATTAGAGAGAATAAAGAATTAGACAATATCATGCTCATCTAGGGAAGTTACCATTTTATTATTATTATTTTTTTGAACTTGGGCAAAGATTCAAACTTTTTATAGTCGGGTATAAATTTACAGTTACGCTATACTTACGACCACTCATTTAAAGTAGTTACTCGTTTGCACCTTATGGAATAAAGGTTTACCAAATCAACTTTAAAATCATTCTATTTCTGTCTAATTTAAGTAAGGATCTTTTTTCTTGAGGTTATCTCAAACCCATAACACCAAAATAGTATAATTGTCACATTAAACAGTAACTTTATCTCTAACCTATTACATCATTTTTAACACAAAAAAAATACTTTCAGTATATTTTACTTTATCTTGTTTTTTATAGTACTTTTTACTATTCCCTACTATTTATCTATTTTATCAATTATGCCCAAGTACCTTTACTCCAATCTCCACCAACAAAAACATTCATTTAAAACAAAACGTAAAACCAAAATTCAGAAAAGAACTTCTCAATTGAAATACAGAACAACATTAAAACTTAGAAAAACACCATTAAAATCAAAGATTGTTTGAAAACCCAACCGTTTCAGACGTCAAAGGAGGGTTAACCAGACATTCAATTTAAATTTCAAATATATCTTAAATCAACAGAAATTCTCCACTAATCGAAATTCAAAAATTAACCACCTGTTTCGTATCCATTCTACAGATATATATAATCAGAGAGCAGTGAAGCATTAAACAGATAAATCCAGATAAATTCTTAATTCAAAATCTCGAACTCGGATCTCAAAGAAACAAGGGAAAATTCGATAAAGGAACTTAAAAAAAAAAAAAAAAAAAGAGAGAAGAAGCTACAAGACGTGGATAAACAGTAACATGCAGATTTGGTGTGATACAGTTTAATTCTTATTTTCACGCTATTCTTTAGGGAAGACTTGGCATCAAGTTAGAGAAAAATCTAACGCTGAAGTGGCAAAATCTCCTTAAAAATAGCACTAATTGGAAATGGTCTAAGTTGATATTTTCCTTGAGTACCATATATCAGGCAGTTTCCTTACTACAAGTACGAGGCACAGTTTCCGGATCACAATTGGATCCTTCCCAAAATATATTTTGTTCTTTCCCAAACACCCTCACTATATTTTTTCATATGATTTTCTTTCCTTTTTTAACAAAAGAAAAGAAGACGTACGAATTTAACCAAATATTTAAATCCTTCATTATATGGCCATGAAGGTTTTTCTTTTTTTTTTTTAAAGTCCTTTACTAAGTAATGATACATTTTTTTAAGGGAAAAAAATGATGCATTTTGGTGCTTAACAAAACAATGAAAACGTTAATAATGCTAAAATTTTTGGTACCTTTTCTCCCAAAAAAAGGGAATATCTAATTATGGAAGAAGAATCTAAACAAATAAGGCAATGAAGCAAAACACCAGTATTACATAAAATCATGCTCCACACACACAATCGTTTCATCTTCATGCCACTAATTATTCTAGCTGAAGCCTTCAGACTGTGTGTCACTAAAGCTCCAAGCTTATTACATGCACTCTCAAAACAAAATGCAGTTGTTTTCTCATTTTGTTTTATTTTTAACGCTATTATTCGTCTCCAATTCTTCGGTGGTTTTCAGCAACGATCCCAACGTAGTGTCTGCGGTTGTCACAGTCGACCGGAATGGCGGCGGAAATTTCAAAACTATACAGGAAGCCATAGATTTCATCCCTTCCGGCAACCAAAACTGGATAAAGATCCAAATCTCCCCAGGCGTATACATGTAAGTAATACAAATGTAGCTTCACATGTATTACTTTTTGTTATGAAATCAATGCGATAGAAACAAAGAACAAAAACACACAGAATTTACGTGAAAACCCAAAACGGGAAAAAACCACGGGCAGAAGAGAAGAAAATCACTAAACTCATGAAGATTATAATGGAGGCTCGATAGAGGCTCGAAAATAGGTAAAAAAAAAAGCCCTAACGCAATACATTATATAAATAGGTATAGGCAAAACCTTATGGGCCAAAAATATAAATTAACCGGCCCAACAATGACGGTCCATACGGCGGGGGCAAAGCCCCCACACCCCCGGCGAGATCAGTAGTGGGCTATGAGATCGGGCCTATCGGCCCGATCCCTACACTACCACCACAAATCTCATAAAAAATCTCATTTTTGTTTTTCACCATAATTTGTCACACCGCGAACTTTTCGGGTCGGGTCAAACTGAATTCGGGTCACCACACTCTAACACTTTTTATCTTTTTTTTTTTTTTAATATAAAGCAAATATTGGGGGAGGAGTGATCAATATTAGCATACCTCTCTAAGCCTTACTAAAGGGCCCCAAGATGTTTATGGGAATGTTTGTTGAAGATCGTATTGACAAGCCTTACTTCTTGGATGAGGAGCATGTCACCTTTGCTCCACCGAATGTGTTAAAAGGTAAAGGTGCATAGGAGTGTAGTCCGAAACACTCTCAATCGAGTATTAGGGTGGGCGGAAAACAAGCATTCACATTTACCCTTTGTTTAGTAGGATGGTTCGAAATATCAATGGTTCAAACTAATATCAACACGGTGTAAAGTCTTACGTATAACAATATAAAATAAAAACCTAAGTTATTGTGTTTTGAACAAAAATTGTTCAAACCAATGATTCTCCCAAACACTATTAACACCTCCAAAAAGTTAGCCTATCACTCGAACCATGAACCAGGAGCCTACCATGATACACCATTACCGATTGGGCGCATTAATTGAACCTTATTAGTACTTTTAGCTAGCTAAATAAATAATGTCAGTTAATCATAGTTTCTTTTTCTTTTGAGAATACCGTTATATACATGTCGTATCTTTTAAATCTTGTATTTTGATTTTTGATGAGTCATAGTCGTGTCCATCAGAGAAAAGGTAACAATTCCTCGAGACAAACCATATGTTTTCCTTGAAGGGGTACAAGGTCGTGAGAAGACAATTGTTTCATTTGACGCCCACGATAGAACAGATACAAGTGCTACGTTCTCCTCCTTCGCTGATAATGTTGTTGCTAAGGGCATTTCTTTCAAGGTCTGAATATACTATAACTCGTGTAATTCGTGATTAAGATACGAAAAATTAAACAGACGAGAATATTGATATATAATATTAATTGTGGCGTTATATAGTGTGGTATTTTAAACAACTTCTATACATATATATATATATTAATTTATATGATGAAAATTTGTTGCAGAACTCCTATAATCATGCATGGCTTACTTGCAGCATCAATAATGTTATAAAACAGGCTCTAGCGGCAAGAATATATGGTGACCAATCAGCATTTATTGAGTGTGGCTTCTTAGGCTTTCAAGATACTTTATGGGATGCAACGGGCCTGCATTATTTCAGCAATTGCCACTTTGAAGGGGCCGTTGATTTCATTTTTGGTGGTGCCCAATCTTACTATGAGGTAATACTAGTTATATGTAACTTCATCATGACTGTTAATTTTATACTTAAGAGAGAGTGAATTCAAAATTGATGAAATTTAATTAAATATCTTAATCACAATAGATTAAAATACATTGATATTTATGTCATTAATGAACGAACTATGTGAAAACTATGTTTCAATTTCAGTAAAAAAAAAAAAAATAACGTTGCTGTTAATGGAGTGATTTACTACATATTTATAAATTCAGGATGTAAATTGTCAAAACTAAAAGTTCAAGAGGCAAACTACAACTGTGTAGTAAGTTCTAGAGGCAATGGTGCAAAAAAAAGTTCTAAGAATCATATCCGATTATATCATGACTATTAAATTAAAGATAATACTGTTATAGACATCGACTTTAATCTAATTTTTTTTATGCCGATTGACGAGACATGTGAGTTAATAAGATAATATTGTATCTAATAATTAACAGATCTATGGTTACTTTTGAGATTTTTCTTTTAACCTATTTTTTTCCCAAAAATTTTCACAACCCTAGTTTTCAAGAAAAATTATAAGTGTGCCTCTACCGTGCATGAATAATTAAAATATGTTGTTGTTTTTTGATTTTATAAGAATGTTTGGTGTGGTGGTGAGAGCCATTGGTAAGAGCTGTTTTTACTGTAGCATATGAGAACTTTACACTGTAACAACTTTTTTCTTTTTATTGTAGTATGTGAGAACTTTACATTTAAAACTGAGATAGTAGTTAAAACCACTCCTCGTCAAACAGCGTGTAAATCGTACCATCATGCAATACTTTTGTATTTACATATCCATGTCATATGTAAATACTTTTATTATTATTTTTTTTTTCATATTGCTTCTATTGAAAAAAAACCACTACTTTACTGGAATAAACGATCACAACTTATGGATTAAAGTTCGTGTGCATAGCACTCTCAATTAAATAATGCATCATTTGTGCAAATTCTATTTCATGGATGTGAGTTAATATGAATTAGGTGATGTCATTAATTTTGTGGCCAAAATATTATAATTTTCGTACACAGGACTCATCGATAAATGTGACTGTTGCAACACAACCGTTAGCCCTAGGATTCATAACAGCACAGGGACGAGCATCATTCAATGACCCTGGTGGGTTTGTATTCAAAGGAGGTTCAGTTTTTGGGAGTGGCCAAGCATTGTTGGGGAGAGCCTATGGAGCATATTCTAGAGTTATATTCCAAGACATGGATTTAGGTTCTGTTGTTGCCCCGCAAGGATGGGATGCTTGGTCTCACAAAGGTCAAGAGTAAGTATAGAGTTTCTTTTAGTATGTTATGTGCGTGTTTTTTAATCGTCATGTTTTTTTTATTAGAGTATTTGGGGTTGTAGTTTTAACTATAAAATTTTAAATGTAAATAGTGTAAAGCTTTCACATGTTACAAGGAGACCATAAAGTTTCAACTCTTCTTCGAAACACTACATATATTTTTTATCTGTTGTTTTTTTTTTTTTCCTTTTGTAGTGATTAGATAAGAATTTTAAATTACTTTTTAGGTCGAAGCTTACGTATATAGAGATCAAGTGTAAAGGACGGGGATCTAATACTTCCAAGCGTGTTTCATGGGAAAAGAAGCCGGGCGACATTCCACAGATTCTAGAGAAGTTCTCGAGATCATCTTTCATTGACGAAGATGGCTGGATTGCTAGAATTCCTCAATAGCCAAAATTTTACTAGATTGTTACTTAATTTTGACGACAAAGCGTGAACAGGCACAATTTTTTTCTTTGGTAGGAATTGCAAACTTAGAGATTGAATTAATATATAAATCTTCTTTCTTAAGGTTTGTTTGACACACTGTATTGTATTATATTGTACTTTTTGTATACAATATAATAAAATACGATTTGTTAAACATGTCCTTAATTCCTTATAACTAGTTTTTCTGTGCATGATTGATGACTATTTTCGTTCAATCTAATTTTTTCTCTCTTTTCTTGCAGAATACATAAATAAATAAATGAAAATTCTCTTTCATCCCAGGGCTTGAAGAGTTCAATCACAATTAAGACAACATATAGCGAAGAAATTAGACAAATATAGGGTGCAAAAAATCTGTGGCTTCAATACCAAAGTTTAATTGCACGACGCATATTATCAAATACTAGAAAAATACTATAAGCAAACAAAAAATTGACACGAGAAATACAACTTAGTCAATTACTTATCTAGAAGCTCTCTTGGTTTTCAAACATGGTATGGGACTTGTACACTTCCATCTTGGGTTTTATGCTGGTGACGTAACAATGAAAAGACTTGGAAATTTAGAGGAAAATAAAAAGAAGAAAAGGAAAAGAAAAATCTTTTATTTTATTTCTTTTCTAAAAAATTAATTAGCATTTCATAACTTATATATATGTTCAGATTTATATAGTAATTTTTTAAAAAAATTAATTGTTCTGAAAAATCAAAAAAATTGAGATCTTTTTTTTTTTAATGAAAAAAATTGCATTTCTTAAATTTTGTATTTCTTTTTCTCCCGAGGCACGTCAAAATCAGGAAATCCCCAATTAAAACCCATTTATTTATTTATTTATTTTCCAAATAGAAGCAATTTTTTGTGAAATCTTTTGAAGCAGCGAAGCACTCGACACAGCAGTCCAAGTGTCGACACCCCATTGTGAGTAAGATCCACGTCATCACTCGAGAGCCACACGATAACTTCGCTTGTGCCCTAAGTATTTTGAAAAAAAGTTAAAAAAAATTTAAAATTAAGTAAATTATTTCTTTTTCATCAAAAAAAGTTTTTTTTAGCATTAAAATTCCCTCATTTTTTTTAAGAGAAAAAAAGACTGTATCAAGGGAGAGAGACCTAACCATAATAAAAAAAAATTAAAATTATTTTAATGTCTAAAAAAGTAATTTTTTTGATGCTTAAAGCCCAAAAAAAAAAATATCAAATAAAACTTTTTGAAAAAGGTATTTCGCAAAAACCCCAGAAGCACCCCAAATTTTCACACAACAAAAACATCAACAAGCAATTAGTCCCCGCCTCCACCGGCCAATCTCACAGCGTAACCAAAACAAAAAAATTTAAGATTAGGCAGTGAAGCCTTCTCTCTCAACCGAGTCTCAACTGAATCCGCCATTGCCGAACTTCTTCCCTCAATGAGCGCTGAATCTGGGAAACTGAGCGCAGGTTGAAGCTTTTAGCTGATATCACAAGCGCCGGAGGCTGCATGAGTGGTTTCGAACCTCGCGGGCCTTTCTTCTTGGTCTTCAAGTTTGGGAGCTTGAAGCAATGGTGGTTATGGCAGCTATGGGTTGTGCATGTACGGTCGCTCCTTCGAAGTCGGTTTCCCTGTGTTTCTCGCCCGAGAAAGCTTCGGCTTTTCCAGCGCCGCGGTATTCCTCTCGAGTTCGCCATCGCTTCACTTCTCGCCGATGGTTGAGTCCCAATCGTCTCTTTCTTGCTTCTCACCGGTACGCTTATGTTTTGTTTGATAGTTGAGTAATTGTTTGTTGTTTTCTCTGTTTCGTTGCTCTGTTTGATTGCTAGAAGACTGGGAGAAAATACGAGAGAAGTTTTGGATTTTTTTGAGGATTCTTCTTCTGTGCGTGTTCTAAAATTCTGTTCTTTTGGTGGAGAAGACAATAAAAGTAGCAAAAAATTTTTCCCGTCCGAGGTTATATTGTGATTATCTATCTCTGATTTCTCTGCTCTGTTTGCATGTTAAGAGATTGGGGGACATGAAAGAAATCGAAATTTGGATTCTTCAGTTCTTTTTTTTCCCTCAATTCCGACGAATTACTTTTGTTCAGTCGAGTTTAATTATGTTCATTTGGTGAAAAACATTATAAGCATAGCAAATTTCATTTCCTTCGTCTTTTTAGCGTCCAGGATGTGGGAAATTCAATTCTCAGTTTTTTCCCATAAACTTTTGTATATTCGATAATATTCTTTAGGGAGGTTGATGATGGCCAACTTAGATTCTATAGCATTTGTTTTTGCTTTTCAAGTGGGTTTTGGGTTTTTTCGAAGCTCAAAGATAAACTTTCCCTGCGTTGAACTTTGTCTTCTCCAATACCAAACGGAAGAGACTACGAACCTTGGTTGGTTATTATTGTTGGGACCTCGATTGGACTGCGTTTGGTACAACTATCTTCTAAATTATGACCACTTATGTGGCTTTTACTATTATTTTCTTGATTGAGTTAGGCTTTTTATTTTTTAGACCAAACTAAACTTTATACAAATAAATGAAAACGCACATATCACGTCACATAAAGTAAAAATAATTAAGTCTCAATTGTCTAAACAACTAGAAGACCAAAAAGATAATTTAATTGAATTTTAAAAGTATTACAATGTGTTTTTCTTAAGTTTGACGAAGTAATTTGAATTTCGCTTTTTCTTTCACTGTGCTTCAGATTTGATGCTTTTGTCTCAAGGTGTTCAATTACCAACACCGATACACAGTGCAGCCATGTTGCTACTGAGGATGAGGCATCTGAAGAATTATCAGTCGTTGAACCGGATTGTATAGTTCCAATTGTTAATCTCAAATCTGATATCCTCGAGGCTGAGCCTCCGAGTTTACTAACTGAAGATACTTATGTGGATTGCCTACTGACAACACTGCCCGTACGTTTTCCATCTGCCTGTTAATCTTTTCCCCTTTCATTTTAAGCATCATCTCAGTGTCATTATTGTGTTAAGTATTGATTCTCATGCCTATCATTACTTCTCAGGTTTTATCAGAGGAGGAGCAGCATGCTCTTGCGGCAACTCCAGCCCACCCAGCTGGTTTATACGGTAAGAGCCACTCTTGAACTGACAAACTGATGCATTTGTTAAATGAATTAAAAAGAGTTTCATTTGCATGTTATAACAATAGTCAAAGACCTCTTCTCCAGTCAAGTGATGTAAGTCTCATTTATTTATGATTTTATGGGCCAACTAAATTAAGAGTATAGTATATTGCAGCAATTTTGTATATCCAGAGTAATTTCTGACCCGAGGGACATAGTGTATTTGTTTCAGCTTTATATGCTAGTTGCTTGGCTGGAAATTTAGTGGAACAGCTTTGGAATTTTGCCTGGCCATCTGCTATTGCACTGATACATCCAAGCCTTCTACCAGTCGCAGCCATGGGTTTCTTCGCTAAGGTTGCAATGTATATAATGTCATGAAGCTACTCATATATATAAAGAAAGAAGAGAAATACTAAAATAACAAGTTCTGTCTCATGTTAACAGGTTGCAATAATCGTTGGAGGCCCTTTAGTTGGCAAGTTTCTGGATTATTTTCCTAGAGTCCCTGCGTATAATTGTTTGAATGTTGTCCAGGTAACTAGTTTTATTTCCTTATTGATCATAGCTCAATGGAAGCCAGTTTATCACTATATTTTTCTTCTAACTAGCACACAAACTTGTCTCTGTCAGGTTGCTGCTCAGTTGGTATCTGCAACTATGATAATTCATGCCCATTCTGTCCCTCTTTCTTCTGGGTCATCCTTGCTTTCTCGTCCTTGGTTTATTGTACTTGTACTAGCTGCGGCTGTTGAGAGGCTTTCTGGAGTAGCACTGGGGGTTGCAATGGAACGTGATTGGGTTGTGTTGGTAGTGCCACTCTGAGCTGTCCTTGTTCAGTTAAAATTTAAATGTGTCTAGGAGTTCCATTGCATACATATGTTACATTGTTACCTTATGCACATTTTGTTCTCTCAGTAAATAAATAGTCTTTAACTAGCATTTTTGTGGTGGGCAGTTGGCAGGAGTCAATAGGCCTATTGCGCTTGCACAAGCAAATGCAATTCTTAGTCGAATCGATCTTCTCTGTGAGGTATGGCTGTTTTTCTATTTGTATACATAGGTAGAGAGTTTCTGATATTAATGATAAATTCATGTCTGTTTTTTTACTTAAAAATTATGTGTAGTCTTAAAAGAAGTGGAGATATTTGTTGTCCTATATGTTCCTGATTACCTCAAATTCCAGTCAATGAACTCAAATTTGAAATAGAATTATTACAGATAGCGGGAGCATCATTATTTGGTATTCTTCTCTCCAAGTATGATCCTGTAACCTGCCTGAAGTTTGCTGCTGGTTTAATGGTGTGGTCATTGCCATTTGCGGTAATTGGTCTTCTGTTCACCTTTTTTGTACCATTGCTCTGCCCTTTGTTTCTTTCTCTCTCAGTTTTTCCTTCATTGGAAGATAAAGCGTTATTTTCATTCAAACTTTATAATTCCATTTCTCAGGTAATCCTTACGTGGTTAACAAACAAGCTCTCTTCAGGAGTTCTGGACCGCCCTAAATGTTCACAAACTTGTTGCAGAACATTTACTAATGGAGCTCTTCCTGATGCTGAAAGTATAGGTAAAATTTGATGTTTCAACCTTTTTTTTCCCCCTGAAAAGAAAATACTGTTCATCCTGTATTAATTGAATCCATGGATAACCGGTGGATAAAGGTGTGGAAGCTATCAAGCTTGGGTGGAAGGAATACGTGCAGCAGCCAGTTCTTCCTGCAAGCCTTGCTTACGTGCTCCTTTATTTCAATATTGTTCTCAGTCCAAACAGTTTGATGACCGCATTTTTAACACTGCATGGTATTGTCAAACTTTTCCCTCAAGTATTTGGGTGGCCTTGATTGTTTTTAAGTTCAGGATCCAGATTAAGTGGGATAGCCTATAATTTACACTAACCAAGACGACACCAACTTATATTAGTTGTAAAAGATAGGTATACCCTGAGAAGATCTAAATATTAGTAGTGAGTGGGTGCTATAAAAGATCTTGCTAAACTAGACAATGTAATAGGTGACATTGATCCATCGTGTGCTTGTCTTTGCTCTTTTTTTTTTTTTTTTGGTTTTTGAATTACAGACTATAGTTTGTGGATTATTTTTTTTTTTGTGTGCCTGAGATGTTCTCGTTATCAGCTGTTGATGCATGTGATGCATGTTCTTTGAACTTCAGAACCGGAAGAGTAGATTCCTTAGCTTGCTTCTTAGTTTTAAACCCCACAGAAGATCTTGTACTACAGCCACTATAGAACAAAAAGTTTGGCTTAAGAACTTAATTTTAACTGAGATGACATTCTGTAACAGGTCTAAATCCGTCAATCATAGGGGGCTTCAGTGGATTATGCGCTTTTATGGGTGTTGCAGCAACATTTGTGTCTGCAAGCCTGATCAAGCGATTTGGTATTTTAAAGGTTGTACTTCTGTTCATTCTTATTTTCTCCACTTTATAATAACTCATTATTAGATTGAGTTCTCAAAGAGTCTCTTGACGGCCAGGCTGGAGCAATTGGATTGATATTTCAAGCTTCACTTCTCACCATAGCTGTGGCTGTATATTGGAGTGGATCTCTTTCTCAACAGAGCCCTCTTTTCTTCTTCTTGTGTATGATTGTAAGAATCATTCTTGACTTTCTAGTTCTCCTAATGTGATACATTGATTGAACAGAAAATTCTGAGACAAAACTTTAGCAAGTTTTATCCAATATGTGCTCCCGATATGTCGGATATGGGTCCAGTAACGTATAGACAGTCAAATTAGCTACTGATTAGATGCTGGGGCCTGGAGTTAATGCATTAAATAGAATTTTGTGGGATGACCGTGATTTCTGATTATATTAGTTGTTCTAATCATAGTATTTCAGCCAGTTTAAATATGTTATAATGAGGTAAAAATTCATATCGTACTTGTTTAACTTGTTTTTATAGCACATGCATACAAAGTCTCTAGGATTTCCCTGCAACGGCGTGAGATAACTAAGGGTGGCAATTTGGGTTCAATCCAAGAACACAACTTGAAATTGATCTAACTCAATGACACAAAATTGACTCAAATTGACTCGAATTATTAATCTTTTATTAAAAAATGTAGAAAATACAGATAAATAATTTTTAAAAGAATAAATTTAACAAAATCACTTCAAATAAAATTAAAAAAATATAATTTTTGTGGCTTAAATTCACAAAGTAAAGTATATATTAGTGGATTTGGTAACTAAAATAACACTTATATTGCTTATATTAGTTATGACAATATGGATTTAAGTGACTCTTTCATTAAACGGGTAACACGTGAGTTGACTCGACCTCAACACAAATATTTGGGTTGATACGAACATGACCCAAATTGCTACCCTGACTCAGATAACTCTCTCCGTTCCTATTGTTATGGCACATGTTTTCTCTGTAAACAATAAATAGCACACACTTTCTGGTGAAAACTTTGGAAAAGTGTTTCTGGACTAGAGCTTTTTGTCAGATATTCTTCCGGAGCTTTAAGAAAAGCTATACCAATTTTGTTTTAGGTATTATCAAGACTAGGGCACATGTCGTATGATGTGGTGGCTGCACAGATTCTTCAAACTGGCATACCATCGTCGAAAGCTAATCTTATTGGGACAACAGAGGTTGCTGTTGCTAGCTTAGCAGAATCTACGATGCTGGGGGTGGCAATAATTGCCAATGATGTTTCACATTTTGGATATCTAGCTATGCTGTCACTTCTAGCTGTGGTGGGGTCGGCAGTGATATACTGCCGATGGTTGTATAATCCAACAGAAGAACAAAGGAGTCTTTTTTCATTTTGATCCTTGATTTTAATCATTCATGTAAGTATGTGCATGTGTATGTTTTCATTTAATTATGATGAATTTTTGCCTTCATTAGCATCTAACTTCTAAACTTTTACTGACTGCAGTTTGGGGCCTCTGTCTGATGCTGTCTAGAGCTGTCTATACCTTTTAGGGTGCCCCCTCATGAGGTATACTTTCTACATCCTTGGCGCGCCAAATTTTTGTATGGTAAATTGGCTGTAAATTCTGTAAAATGCCTATACTATACATTAAACAGATGACAAGCGTCAAATAGGCCAATTTATACAATTATTTTAGAACATTTGTAAAGCTCAGGTCAATTAAAATCCCCTCCTTTTTTTACCTGGGAATCAGACTTTGATTCTACTTTTCTGCACATTTCTGTACTGAAATGTTTTTTGTGATTCTTCTTTCTCTCTTCTGGGAATGTGAAAAAAAAAAAAAGGGAGGGAACTGACTAGAATCATGACACTTCTGGTTGAGCTAAATTGTTTGAGTGACATTGAGGAAGTTAGTTTAGGCAAGAAATTGAGAAATTGTTGGGCTGGTCTCGCACCCTCGCTAACTTTTTTTGGCACGCTGTACAATAATTTCTACAGTGATGGTTACCTTATTGCATTGTTTTTGTTGTGTAGCATGTCAAACGAGGTTTAATATAACAACAATGTCATGTTTTGTTGCATGAAATTATGACCAACCTTGTATAATATCATGCGGTGGCAATTTTGATGGATTATGCAAATAAGGTGTTTGGAAGAATAATGCTACTTTTAGAGTTGAAACTACAAATTTGTAGGATATAAAAGTTTTACATTATAATACGTTTTTACTTTATAATTTAACATATAAAAGTATTACTTTATAAGTATAAGCCCCTGTTCTTAGAAGATCCTTTTTCTTCTCTAAGTTTTTTCGGTTTTAAATTAGTCCCCAACTTGGTAGCTCATAGAGGCAACTTCACACTTTACACTTGCATTTGTACCTTAAATGTGAATGCATAGTCTGCAGCAGTTTAGACGCAGAGGTCATTAATTTACAATCAGAATGGCTGTGTATCGACACTGCTGTGGTGTTCCAGTAAGTACACTTGACTATGCCCCTCTGACCTGATGGTGGGCAATTAAGGCGATGGATTCACATCATGGACCAATCTCATGGGAAATTTACCAGAGACAGGGGGAGTAAAAGAATCTTGAACTCTGGTGCTTTTCTTCGTCATCATGATTCTTTTTTGGAGCAAAAATTAAGATGGGACAAGTATTTTGATCGGAATAATAGGTCTTGATGTTATTTTGATAGTTTGATTAACATTTCAACTATGATTTATGATTGAAAATAACTGTGATTTATGATTGAAAATAGCTAGTGTTGCATTTTGTTAGTTTTTAACATATGCAACTATAAAAGGTTCACCCAAATAACTAAACTTATTTATAAAATCAAAATATTTATCTTATCATAAGTTTGTGTTTGACAAAATCAATTAAAATTTTAATATATTATAATATAAAATAAAAATATATTATAATATAAAATCACCTTTTGTTACACTTTTTAATTTAAATTTTCAAGTGTTAATTTAATTTCTAAACTCTCAGATAATCATTATCATATGTTTACACAAAATTCTCTTGTTGAAGCCAAGAAAAAAAAAAAAAAAAAGAAGACAATCTAAGGAAAAAAGTTTCGACTTAACGCGTGCCATTTCTTGTAGTTAAATTAAATAGCATATTGGATTCAACAGAAGTCTTTCTACATCGTACGTTGGGTTTTCCAGTCAATCAACTGCACGGTGCAGACCCATTTTCCAATATAATTGAGAGATTTTTCCAACTTCTTGGTCGGTTGCTCCGAGAAAATAATGGAAAAACACACGACCAATCCGATGTGGAGTTAGTAGAATAAATTACAGCCATTTCAACCGAGTGAATATTTTTATATTTTAAACTTTGAAAGCGGAAAAAGTAAATCGCTTTCCTGTTCTTGGAAAGGATGGATGTCTTTCCTTTCTTTTCTTGTTGAAAAATAAAAATGGGAATAAAAAGATCTTCAAAAATCTCGGGGGAGAAGGAAAGAAAAGAGTGATGAGAGAAGTTTTGGGAGTTCAAGTTGCAAAGAGAGTCACGTGAAAGAAAACAAGGGCAGTCACTTGTCTCTCACAACGGCCGCACTTTTTTTATTTTTAATTTTTTATTTTTTTTTGCTTTTGTTTGTCGCGTGTGTTCCACGTCTCGCCCCTCCGCTGTCAACGTTGCTTCGGTAAATGGTAAGTAGAGTTCGGCCTAATTCAGATATCTTTTTTCTCGTGATATTTCCACCATCTTCCCCTCTTCATTTACTCATTATCTCGTTTAATCAAATTAGAGCATTTCCAAATGTAATACTTGTGGGTGTTGGTAAAAGTAATAAGAACCGTTGGTTAAAATTATTTTTATTGTAACATATAAAAATTTTATATTGTAGTAATATTTTTTATTGTTACTGAAGCATATAAAAACTTTACATTATATATAACTAAATTTATAGTAAAAACCGTGGTTTTTATCGGTCAACCAAACAAAAGATACATTATTATAACTTAGCATTTTAGCATAAATAACCCACTCTTTAAGACTATCTTTAATATAAATATTGATATCAATGTTATACTTATCAACAAAAAAAATATAAAAATAACATGTTTAATGCATTATTTTATTTTATGCTTTAATATATAATATCATTTAAAATTTCATATTTGACTTTTGTTATGTTTATTAAACCTTGAAACTTGTAAGAGTATACTTTTAATATTAAAATAATAAAAAGTAAAAATATTGTAATTATTAAAGCAAAAAAATCAACATACCAACTAATAAAAATTAAATGTCAAATTTACTATATGTTAAATTTTATCGCAAATTTGCCATGAAGTTAAGCATATAGCAAATTTAAAATTAAAAATGACATTGCATTGAGGAGTATTTTTCACACTTAAATACTAAATTTGTCATTGCATATCAATTTAGCATTGGAGATGCTCTCATACAATATTATATTTGTTGTTACACAAAGTTTAATATGTAGCAAATTTGACATTTAATTCTTAATTAAAACATTCTTACTTTTCTAATTATTTTAATATTAAAAGATTACTTTTACAAGTTTCAAGTTTAATGATTATGATAAAAGATATATATGGCATCTTGAAGAGCATTAGGCATTTGAACATAAAACAAAATAATGTATCAAATATGCTATTTTAATACTTTTTGGTGGCAAATATAACATTGGCATTTGTACTTACATTGAAGATGGTCTAAGATTTTATTTTTATTTTTTAAAACTTATTATCCTGTTGGTACAAATACTAGTAAGGTGCAAAACTGATTATTACAATTAAAGTTATTTTTAGATTTCCACAAAAAAAGGACCTTTTTTTTATGGTTAAACAAGAGGCTTACTTATAACAAATATCATTAAATAGCACTGTCAAATTAGTATTTCTAAATTTTGGCTTTTTCTATTGAGATTTGATATATTAGCTGTTCGTCTAACTATTATAATACTGTCCTTTAAAAATTATTTTATAATTAAAATTTATTTGTACAAGTTTTAAAACTTAATAATAACGATAAAGAAAATAAAACATTTGAAATAGTATTATGCACTCTTCAAAAACAATAAAAACAATAGTATTATGTGATAAAGTTCCAAAAAGAATAATATCAAATATATTATATAGAATTGATATTTAACATTTGTGTTAGAGATGGTTTAAAATAGCAATATTATAGCTCCAAATCAGAGTTGATGTCAAATTTTTAATATTTGAGTAAGAAAATCACCAATGAAATGTCATTTTTAATAGTAAACATGACATATATTACGAATTAGGACCAGGTATATTTTCCAAAGTGTTGCAAGTTTACCATTTTCGTTTAATTTATTGCAATATTTTCGTTCTCAAATTATTTTAAAATTAAAAAATTACTTATACAAGTTGCATTGCTTAATAATTATGCTCTAAAAGAAGTTTAATAATAATGTATATATACATATATATATATATATATTCGAAGTTAGCATTATACATTTAACCACAAAATAAAATTGCGTATATAATAATGTCATTTCCATGTTGATATTGAAATTTATATTAGAGGTTGTCTAATTTCGATTTAAAAAAAAGAGGACCGCTAACTAAGTACTAAATTGCTTAATGCATATCATTTTAGCCAAGGCCAAATTGTAGGACTGCTTATTACTTTATTGTTATTTTGATTCTCATTTCGATTGCATAGAGGACGGATTTGGTTCCTAGTTTACTTCGAAGTGGAGTGCAACAAAATTCAATGCTCAAACATATTATTAAACTATTATAATTCTAGTTTCTTACTTTTGATACTTGAATTTCCAAACATTTGGAAATCGTGAAACGTTTTATTATAGTCCAAGTTTAATAAACAACTCTAGAATAATACACCTTTTAAAGTGCCCATGGAGGGCAATGGTAAGATAATGTCATGTTACTATTAACAAAGCATGAATTCAACAACAAAATGTAAAATCAACAGCTATTTGGTGGGAAAAAGATCCCAAGTTTGGCTCAGTCATATTCTGGCTCGGTTCCATGCATCTCAATCTTTATTTTGATTCCTCTTCTTTTTGCTTTTTAATTAATCAGTTCAAAACTACCAATTTCTCTTGTGCGGGAGAGAAACAGACAAAAGCCTGCTTGGCATTAGTTGATTCTACATGTTACAGTAAAAATAAAAAAATTTGTTATAGTGTAAAGCTCTCACATGTTACAGTAAAAATAAAAAAATTTGTTATAGTGTAAAGCTCTAATATACTACCGTGTCTATAATTCTAATAAATAATTTTAACTAGATCGCCAAACTTACAAAGAGCAGCTTTCTTGAAGAAAAAACATTGGAAAAAAAAAGAAAAGAAAAGGAAAAGAAAGAGGCAGGGGAAGAGGTAAGACCAGCTTTCCAAGAAAACACCCAACATTTTGAGGTAAACCCAACACCATCCCAAATCCCATTTCCCAAAACTAAAAAAGAATTTGCACATCACAAAGCCCCACACTTGCCCCAAAGAGCCTTGAGAAGAGACATTTCTAGATCCACATCAATAACCCACCTTGAAATTTGAGTGTGAATGAAAGAAAGAGAGGTAGACTTCCACTCCCATCAATCCCAATCCCAATTCCCAATATATAATATCACATACTATACAATAATTGGAATAGAAAAAGAAAAAGGAAAAGAAAAACCATATTTGTAAAATCAGGAAGAAAGCCCCCCATTCTATCCAACAAAAACCTCAAAACCCCAACAACACTCTCCCCATCATTTCCCACGACCCAATGCCCCCCAACTCCATCATTTTCAGCAGACAAATGTGAAAATAGGGTACAAATTTAATTAAATTAAAAAAATAGAAAAAATAATATGTAATAAAACTTATATATATATATATCCACCATGTCTTTAGTCGTTTCCCATGATATTACATCACTTCTGGATAATACTTGATAGTCTCCCAGATTTTTCTCAGCCACAGTCAAAAATGCAAATATGCTAGGCCCAAAATTATCAAAAAATATAAAAGGTCATGGTTTTTTATTTTCCTTTTTTTTTTTGTTAAATTAATTACATGAGACTATTATTATTTTTTTTAAAAAATGTTGTTTTCACCACAACCTTCTGTCTTTGTTGGTTGCCACAGTGATTTGGACTTGAAAGCTCCCATCTTTTCATGTCTATTGACACTGATAGTTGATACATCACTTGCCTTGTTCATGTCCTCTTCTGAGCCTCCTCTATTTCCCTCATCTCGTCTCCCTGTTCCTTCATCTTTGTCCAACACTATTTTCAAGTAATACACTACTACACCTGATCATCATCATCAAGCTAACAAACTTCACTATAAGCCTTAGCTAGCTTCAAGAGAGAGAAAGAGAAAGAGAAAGAAAGAGAAACAAAATGGGGTCTTTGGGTGTTGAAGTTGCAGAGAAGAAGGCAATGTGGCTCTACCCAAATGTTATGGGGTTCAATCCTTCTGAGAGATGGGGTCATTCTGCTTGTTACTCTCAAGGAATTCTCTATGTCTTTGGGGTATGTTCTAATGTGAATATGTGAGTTTTTTTTTTTTTTTCAAAAAGAAAAAAAAAAGTTTTTGACTCTCTTCTTTCATCAATGAATGAATATATCCATTATCCAGAGCTTCTATGATGTTGTGTTGTGAGTTTTGTCTGCTGGGTTTTATTTTTATCATTAGTTTTGTGCTGCTTTTACTAAAAACTTTCTTTCTTTGGAAGTCTGATTTTTATCACGCAGAATGGTTTCCTCTTACTTGTTGTTCTGCTCCTGTCACCATTAGCGGTATTCTTTGATCTTCTGTTCTTAATAATTTCTTTGTCGGTCTTTGTTTTGTTTTGCTTTTGTATAATCATTCAAAAAAAGCGGTACACCAGCCCTCAGTTATTCTTGGCTACTGAAAAATACACTTTCTTCACTGGCTTTCTGTCCTTTCCTTGTTTTGCTTTTTCGTTAGAATATTTTCCTGAGCTTTGGCTTCGTCTGAATTTTGTGTAATGTCTTTGCTTCTTTTTTGTAGAGTTGTTGTTATTATTATTATTATTATTTTTTTTTACTCTTTCAGTTTTTTTTTTTCCTTTTTCCTCCTGTTATTTTCCATATCTCAAATTTTCATGAATAACCAAGTCATTTGAGAATTTTCTTAATTAAAGAATACATTTGCATCACACACCCCTGTAATGCTCTTACCCTTCCAAATTTTTTCTACCATTTTCTTTCCTTTTGTTTTATCACAAGGCTAAAAAAAATGTGAAAATAAACCAAAGATGGAAATTAAGATTTTTGTTGACTTCAGTTGCATCGTTCATTCATATTGAATTCACGCTAAGGACTCTTCTAATCATGGTGTTTTCTTTTTTACCCTCCAGCTTTTAAGGGAACGCAGAGAAACGGATTTTTTTTTTTTTTTTTTTAGGAGAAGCAGAATTTACAAAGGTCATTAGTATTTTTACTTATTTTACTTGCTAAAAAAACTGGAAAGTAAAGTTGGTTCAAGCCTCAGGCGGTCCAAAACCAAGTATTATGAAGTGGGATTGAGAATTGTGTTTCAGAACCTTAATGCATGTGCTACTCTTACTTGAAATATTTGCATGAAAATCAATTGTCTCCTCACATTGGTTGTTCTACAATATGAATTATCTCTGAACTGGTCAACTATCTAAAATTCAATGTTTTGTAATTTGTATGAAACTCTTACGCTGTATGATGGTTTAAATTAGTAACCACTCAAATTGTTCTATATTCTCATGGACTGCTTTGCTTTGAGCTATACGGCTCGGTATTCGATTAAACCTTAAACATACATCTTCATCTCTTTGTTCTGTCTACTAATTTCAGGGATGTTGTGGCGGTTTGCATTTCAGTGACGTTCTTCTGCTTAATCTTGATACAATGGTTTGGAATGCTCTTGTATCAACTGGTCAAGGACCTGGCCCGAGAGACAGCCACAGTGCTGTTGTCGTGGGCCAGAGAATGATAGTATTTGGCGGAACAAATGGCTCCAAGAAAGTAAATGATCTTCATATGCTAGATCTTGCTACAAAAGAATGGACACGACCTGAGTGTAACGGGACTCCGCCTTCACCTCGTGAAAGTCACACTGCTACGCTTGTCAGCAATGAGAAATTAGTGATATTTGGGGGCAGTGGAGAAGGCGAAGGAAATTACTTGAATGATTTGCATATTCTAGATCTCAAGACGATGACGTGGACTTCCCCCAAAGTGAAGGGTGATATTCCGGTCCCTAGAGACAGTCATAGTGCTGTTGCAATAGGAAACAAGCTCTTTGTGTATGGCGGGGACTGCGGTGACCGGTATAACGGTGACGTCAATATGCTCGATATTAACTCACTAACTTGGTCAAGGGTACAATTTTTCTCTATTTTCTGTCAATTTCAAAATATGGATGGCATATGAATATTTAGTACAATTTATATACTTAGCAAGTTGAAACTGAGGTTGCCGGTATGTATTTCTTCAACAGTTGTCTGTTCATGGATCCTCACCGGGTGTAAGGGCGGGTCATGCTGCTGTAAACATTGGGACAAAGGCAACTTTTTTCCTTACGATTTTCAAAGTTTTAAGGACTAGAGTTATTTCCCTGTTACATGCTCATTATGTTAGAGTGAATGTAACATATGTCTTCATGATTTTTCAGATTTATGTCATTGGAGGGGTTGGAGACAAACACTACTACAATGATGTCTGGGTTCTAGATGTGAGTACATGTTCTTGGACACAGCTTGATATACGAGGCCAGCAGCCACAAGGACGGTTCTCTCATACAGCTCTTGTTATGGATCTTGATATCGCTATCTATGGCGGGTAGCTTCCTTCGTTTTGCTACGATGTGTTTTCTTTGCCACTTACCAAACATTAGTTTTCATTATCACTTCATCTATTTTGGTGGTTTCAACTTTTAGGTGTGGGGAGGATGAGCGTCCTCTCAACGAGTTATTGGTGTTGCAGCTAGGAGCCGAGCATCCCAAAGGCCGTTACAACATTTCTATGTGCAAAATTTTTGGAAGCCATTGGAACCAAGAGAAGAGAAGGTCCTCAAGAGAAGGAAATAACATGGTAATGAAGCTGCTATGAAAGTGCAAAGTTTAGACTATAGTTGATTACATAACTTATATAATAAAGAGGGAGCTTATTATAATTTTTGATGCAGAAAACCATGATTTTGGGGAATAATGCAGTAGTGAGAGAGAGAGCCTACGTACCTGAATCAGAAAGCAAGCAGTCATTTCCATTCAATTCAGGTTGGTTTAAGGCGACAAAAAATCTCATCCTCTTGGTAAGGAATTACGTGGTTTGAACTTGATTTTTTGATCTTTTCAGATACTCTACATCCAAAGAGGAGAAGAACCACAACTGCAAAAACATGGGATGTTGAATCAGAGCAAGAGGAGCACTCCCTTTCGCTGTCCCATAGTTCATCTCCATCGCTGTCTGATCAAGAGCAGACAGCAACGAAGAAAGCCGCCGATTCAGCTACAGGTTCTCAAGGATTTCATTTGTTTAAGAAGTTAAGCGAGATTCCAACCAATGACAAGTCTCACAATACTTCAAGTAAGCAGAAAGAGTGCATAAATGCGGTCCCAAGGACTCCAAAGGATCTTCATCTTTTAGGAGAATGTCATTCTCAACCAAGTGCTACTACCATGAGCAGAAATAGTATGCAATTCTCTGAACAAAAGTTCTTGGATGCAGCAGGGCCTATTCAGAACGCGGTAAATTGCACTGTACATAGTGTTTCTTCTATAATCACTCCTGCATTAAATTTGATTTTGACATGCTTCCCTTTGTCCATAGATTGGTGCCGAGGTTCGAGGTAAAGTTGACGGAGCATTTGACTCGGGTTATCTTATGACTGCCACTGTCAATGGAAAGCTATACAGAGGAGTCTTGTTTGCACCAGTAAGCTTCAAAAGACCCCCCCAAAATCTTTAGTGTTTCAAAACTTGCTCAATGTCTCAACATTTCCAAGCTAAGACTAACCTATTTATGCCACTCAAAATTACCATACAGGGACTTGGACCCACCCCAAGAGGTCCAATTCTTGCACAAAATCCACACATGGCCTTGGCTCAACCATTGCCGAACCACTTGAACCAGCTCGAACCACGCTTCAGGGTTTTCCAGCGGCCTATTAAGAGCTCCACTCCGGGGTCTGGCCAGAGCTTCCTGCATCAAGTGGCTCGACCGTTACCGGTATTCAGAGCCAGTTCATCGTCTCTGCCTAAAGAACCAAGCCTTAGAAGTGATCTTCAAGGCGTGGTTTTGACACTAGGAGGACCTGGAAGCAGCCAGCATTAGATGGGAATTTCAGAGGTTTTTCTTTTCTTTTTCTTTTTTTTTCCTTCTTTCATTTGAAGTTTTGTAAATCTTTGGGTATGTAGTTTCTTCTTTTGTTTGTTCAAAAAAAAAAAAAAAAAAAAATCTCTTCATGTGCTATCAAGTCCAGGCTTGTAGAGGTAGTTAAGTTAGTGAATGCTTCTATTGATGTTCTTGATCGGCCGGTATTTGTCTTGTCAGTGTAGTATTTAAGAACTTCCAATTTTGTTATTTTGCAAAACGTTTTATGCACTAGAAAAATTAACTTTCGTTGCACAATCTTACAATCTACATTCCCTAAAGCACTTTGAAAAGGAGAACACCCCTTGATAGGATTTGTTAAAAATGTGGCCAAAATCTACTGCCTCACCTATTTAAAAGAAGAATCTCAGCCTCATCTAGTTTGCCCATGAAAAATATCTTAGGGCCCAAAAATCTAACACAAAAGACATTTACTTAATTTTACTTGAAGCATAGGTCTAGTTTCACTTTCACCGCTGTAAGTCCTGATGATGCACAACCAAGTAGTAGGATTGCTGATTAGAGCTACCGAGTATCCTGTTATGGGTTGAATGTTGCACACTATTAGCCAGGCAAGATCTTTGATTATGATTCCTGAGTATCGAACCTATACGCATTCTAAGAGGAGAATAAGGAAAGGTATCCATACCATCTACCATCGATGCCCTCAAAGTTAGAGCATGTGATCCATCTATGGACAAGAATTAAGATTCGTTGTCTTATTTTCTTGTCTCTTTGGTTGTTCTCCTGATCAAATTTTGACACCTAAATAAATTGTTTAATTATTTTTAATATTTAGGTTCTATTTATGTGTTTAGATAATTAGATTATTAAGTTTAAATAATGTGTCAAAAAATAAAAAGAAGACAGCCAAGGGGACAAAAAAAATATGACAACAAAGATAGACTCCTATTGAGAAAACAATATAAGATACTTAAGACAATTGGTATGTCTTGTATTAATATTAATGAACAAAAATCCGAGAATGTCTCTAACGTAATATTCAATTATCATACCAATGCTAACTTTTATATTTGAGAATCAAAATCTCTTGTTAATACAATGGTAGAAAATTTGACACCAAGTATAAAAATGTCATATGATGATGTTTCATTGTTATGGGTTAATTCATCTACTTTTTTATTTAATCACTATTGTCATTTTCAAATTATTTTACAAATAAAAATTTACTTTGACAACTTTCGAAATTTAAATAATGATCATGGCAAAAGATAAATATAATATTTAAAATAACTTTAAACAAAAATAAAAATAACATATCAAATATTATTTTTCATAGTTTTGGAACTCAATATTACAAATCAGTTGTCACATTAATTAGTAGGCTTATATTATTTTTTTTTTCTTTTGAAAATTTTTTTTATTTTTATGGGATAAAACTCTTCTACTTACAAAACTGTAACATCCAGTCTAATTTATATTGTATTTTTAAACTGTGACAATGTTTAGCTCTATAAGATTAAATATGAGTGTTTTTTTTTTTTCCAAAAAAAAAAACTTTTTTAATCTATTATTACATTCTAAAAAAATTCTCAAAAAAAGAAGAAAAAATCAAATAGCAAAGGGGGTTAAAAAAAAAAAACCAACTGTAGGGGGTTGATTCCATTACCCAAGAAACAGAGCGGGTCCCACTTGCAGAGCAAGCGCAGTGTGCGGAAAGAGAGATTTAGAGGGGGAGGCCATTGGGGGATATGATTCGCGGGGACAACATATCCCCCCGCGCATCGCGCGCGGGCGATGAGGTCCAAAAAAGAGGTCGCTGTCAACCGTCCGATCTGTCTGCCACGTCATCAAACGACGCTGATTGATTGCCGTTTAATCAGACAGGGAAGGGGTGGGGAAAGCGGTGTTTCTAACGTCAGCCGTCTTGTCTATTTTGGGTTGACGTGACCTTTCCGTCTGTCGTCTTGTAATTGTGTCACTGACGTTTCGGGTACGACTTCACTCCTCTCATCCACACCTCGCTATGCTGACTCGTCTCTCGTATCTTGTCTCAGATTCCCCAAAACTTCCCATCCTACGGAACTGGGGGTGAGTGTGGGTCCCATCACCAACGTTGGACCGCCATGACACTTGCCCACTCCACATTCTATTTATTTATTTTTATTCACATTTCATTTTTTTGACAGCACTTTTTCTTGATTTTTGAAGGATATTTATGTGGGGGGCAAATCTTGTAAGAGCCCTGCTTAATGGTGTATGTTTTAAACCTATTAAATATTGTTAAAATTATTTTTTTAATAGATTTAATAATTAAAAGAAAAATATTTATTGATTGATGAGTATTATTTTCAATTTCCATCAAAGAAATTGCATTGCTTTACATGTCATACCATAAACATGTAGTATTTAAAAAGTGTGTTTGAAAATACTGGTTTTAAAAATAAAGTTTTAATTTCAATAAATTTTACTATAATATTTTTTCTCATAAAATTTAAATTATTAACATGTTTTTAATCTAAACATTAAGTTTGAATCATTTTTTCAAACGTCTTTTTAGAAACACTCGCAGTTCATAAAGGTATTTTTCCACATACCTCCTCAATTTTAGAGTTATTTCCGTTTTACCCTTAATCTTCAAAAACACTCACTTTGTCCCCTAAATTTTGAATTAGCCCCCCCTTAACCCTCTCTGTTAGAATTCATATAAAAAATAGATAAAAAGAATGGTGTTAAGTAAGGTCATGTGGTCTTGTTTTGCTTTTAACATAACCTGTAACATAATAAGTCAGACAAGACTAATTCCCCCTCTTAGAAACACTCGACATTCATAAAAGGTATTCTTCCATATGCCTTCTCAACTTTAGTGTTTTTTTTATTCTGCCCCTAAACTTCAAAAACACACTTTGTGTCCTAAACTTTGAATTAACCCCTATTTAACCCTCTGTGTTAGAATTTATATTAAAGATAGATGAAAAGAGTGGTGTTAAGTGAGGTCATGTGGTCTTGTTTTGTTTTTAACATGAACTCTAACGGAGCAAGTTAGATCGGTCTAATTCCCTCTTTTTTTCTCTATGTTCTTAATAGAAAATTTAACAAAGTGGGCTAAGTGAGGCTAAGTCAAACTTCAAGAGATAAAGTCAGAATTTTAAAAGTTTAGAGATAAAATAAGAATAATTCTAAAATTCATGCCACAAATGAAAATAATCCTTAATTATCTTCTCAAAGACTGCAACTCTTCAGTGAAGCTCTGAAAGTTAACCTCGATTTCGTATGTCAAAATTTTACTAACACAATTAACATGCATGTTGTCTTTTCTTTTTCTGGAGAAAGAGAGTTTAACTCTTGGCATGTACTCGGTGTATTTCTAATGAGTTTGAAAAAAAAAAAAAAAAAAAAAAAAAAAAAAAAAAAAGCCCTGCAAAGCTCAAAATCCAATCGTGCCATCCATTGCCACCATGAATCCTGCTAGCATTTAATCCAAAAAAGGGGATTGCACAAACACATAATTGGGAACAAGAAGTGAATTGAATTTTCTAGTGTTAGTCATTCGAAGATGAATTATTGAAGGGGTTGAAGCTTGAAGTTGAACTGTGCTTTTTTTTTTTCCTCCATTATTTTTATTTACCCTCATTTCCAACTACTAAAGATCTACAGAAGTACCACAGTACAGCAATTATTAATCCAATGAACTGTTTTTTTTTTTTTTTTTTGTTTTTGGGATAACCCAAGACACAATTATGAGCTCAAATAAAGGTTTTTTTTTAAAAAAATTTTAAAATTTATAAGCTTAAATCTATTCCACAAGTTGAGAAGCAAAAAATGTGCATGCATTACGTGCACATTATTCCACTTCCAAATAGTTATGCATTTTTTCTCGCTCGAGTGTTTGTTTCATTTTTCCTTCCTTCTGTTTGGCTGGAAATTTTCCCATATAGATTCATTACATTTTCAAAATGTGTATGAGAAATCAGTTGAAACTATATAGTTGAAACTACTTTACTATAGCATAAAAGAGCTTTATATTATAACTTATTTTCGTTTTGTAATGTAGTGTAATAAGAGCTTTATATTGTAACGGTTGAAATTATATAATTGAAACAATATTGGCAAAGGAAGCTTTAGTCTTCCAATAGTCTCCCCTTATCTGGACAATGAATAATGCAATTATTTACAGGTAGGGACGGCTCAACCCTTGGCCCATTTGTGTAAATTAAGTTGGATATACTACGTTTAATTTTTTTAAGTAGTAGTTAGAGACGTGCTTTGCACATGTGGAACTCAAACCTAAAAAAAGTGTAGGTAAATATACATCTAATATTATAAACATATATGGCATGTTTGACATTAGTTGGTTTTAACCAACTTTTCAATTAAAAACAGTGTAAAACTCTTACATGTTACAACAAGAGTAAAAAAGTTGCTACAATATAAAGCTCTCACATGCTACAGTATTTACAGTTCAAACCATCATGCCAATCACCCTAAGAGATAAATAAATTATATTCAAAAAGAAAAAAAAAAGATTTTAATAAGGAGGAATGAAACGTATAACTTACTAGCAAATGGATATAAGGGATGCAAATAAGAACGGAAGCAGTGGCAAATTTGAAAAAGAAAATTAAAAAATGAAATTTTTTGAAAAAAAATAAAAATTAGAGAAGATGTAAATGAAAAAAAAAAAAGGTATGTTTAGGCAGGTGAATAAAAGACATTATGTCTACAAATAGAAAAGTAGAACGTTTCTAGAAGAAAAAAATTTCGAAGGGAAAAATACGAATAACTAATTAGCGAAAAGATATAAGAATGTAAATGAGAAGCAAAGCAGTATTTAAGTGGAGGAAAATTTGAAAAAAAAAAAAAAAAAGGAGCGTAAGAGATTATAAGAAGAAGCAAAAAGAGAAAAAAAAAAAAAAAAAAAAACCATTAAGTGTTAGTGGGAAAAGGCAAAAGAAAAAAGGACAAAAAAAAGGAAAACCAAAAATGAACATAAGTGTTAATTGGAAAAGGCTAAAGAAAAAAGGATAAAAAAAAAGGAAAAACAAAAATGAAGTAGATTGCTTATAAGAAAAAGGCTAAATAAAATAAGATAAATCACAGGTATATCGAGAAAGAAGAAAGGTGTTTAAGTTAAACATAATTTAGAAATTGAAAATACTTTCTTAAAAAAGTATTTCACTGATGATATCTAAAAAAGTTTTACGTTTTGAGAGTGGAAACAAAGTAAATAAAAAGAGCCAAGAAAGAGTTTAAAATACCCAAACGAGCAAAACCCAAAAAAAAAAAAAAAAGGAAGGAGCAAAGGACAATTGAAATTAAAAAAAAAAGAAGAAGAAGAAAAAGAAGAAAAAAAAAAAGCAGAAACCGACAAAATACAGGAACGAAGTTTTTGAACAGTAACTTGAGGAAACTGCCATTTATTATACAGAGAAATTAAGCCTAAATTTTTCCACATAAGTAATATATTTCAACACCAACTCTTTAAAAGTGGTGTTCCTCTGATTTACTTGAGGTCATTTAGTGTTAAAAAAATTGTTAATAACCTTAATTAATATTTTTTTGAATTAATACCTTTAATATTTATTTTACATTAAAGCTTAAAAAAACTAATTATCCTAATATATTTAAGAAAGTGCCATAACTATTATTGTAGTTGGAACAACAATAATAACCTAACTTTTAAGCACTATCAAATGTTCTCTTAATAAGTATTACAATTTATTTAATTTTTAGTCCTCGAATTAGAGGACAAATCTCATTCTCGTCCCTAACTTCTTAAAACATTTTAAAACCAATAGTCTATATATGAAATTCTCCCAAACTAGTCATTCCATCCATTTGAATGTTAAAATCTTGACAAAGAAAAGGCACTATATAATCGTATGCAATATAAAGATTAATTTTGTAGTTTTACATGTGTTAGGAAGTCACTATTAACAAACAAGTCATACCTTCCTCTATCAATATTTTAACATTCACATGGGCAGATTAAAGAAGGATTAGCTTGGGACAACTTGGTAGTTGGGAGACTTTTTTATAGATGTTTTAAAAGTAAATGACCAAATAAAATTTGGTAATAATTTGAGGAGTTAAAATAAAAAACCCTGATTATTAGATGCACTCAAACGACCTTTCTTTTTTTGAAAATATCATGGACCTTTTATCAACCCCTAACTTGGTAATAATGGAACGCACTTGAACTTAAACGACTTGCCTTTAAATTAGGCAAAAAGAAAAGGACTTGGTTTTAATGATTTTGGAGATATGTATAATTTGAAGGTGTCGCCACACATACCATTGGCTATTACATTGCCTCTCACAAAAATGATGTTGCTTGGGACACCCTCTCCGCTCTAGTTCATTTGGCATCCAACTAATCCCACTATGGAACTCGACCTCTAGATGATTATGATGTTTTGAAAGTGTATTAGGAATATTGAAAACATTCTAACATGACTCCAATTATTTTTAGTTTGAATTTAAAGATTTATTTTTTTAATTTATTAAAAGGCCTTAGATTTGGCCTTAACCAAAAGACCCTCAAATTAGATCTTAGTAAATGTTACATTTACATGGTAAATGACTCGTTTATAATTAGAAAACAGATCCTGTTATTTATAACTCAAAAACATATCTTGTTATGTGATAAATAAAACAATTGATATTTACATGTTTTTATATGTAAGTCAAACTATTTTGGTAAATGACTCCTTTTTCAACTTATACATGATATTTACTTGTTTTTATATGTAATTCATATATATCGAATATTATTGGTAAATATTACGTTTACATGATAAATGATTCACTTACGACTTGAAAAAAATAACCTATTATGCTGATAAATAAAACATTGGGGATATATTTGGTATTTTTAAATCAATGTAATGATGTGGTATAACATTCTCTACAGTTGTTATTATCATTTTATGTGGTGTAAATCAATCTATGCTTTTATTTATTTTTTTAGTATGTATGTAAAGAGCCCAATTGCTTAAGTGACCCTCCTTACAAGTGTATACTCTATATATGTATGCGCACATATATTTTGGTAATCATATACGTATATATATATGGGTAACAAGGATTGATAAATAAATAGATTCATATAAGCCAATTCTAGCGTATGTACCAAAATTTGCACTTTAAACAAAACATCCTGCCTATTGTTTGACCTTTTTTTTTTTTTTTTTTTGTCTTTTTTCTGGTCCTATGTGTAATGTGGAATGAAGAAATTGGGGGAAGGTAAAAGGTTGGTAATTTTTCTTTTTGTTTTCGTATTTTATGGTCAAGGTCTAGTGATTAGTTGGTATAAATTATATGAAAATACAGTTGGAAGTAACAAATGGGCCTACTCTTCTATCAGAAAACAAAAGGGACCTACTCAATCTGTACTTTTTCTTGCTAGAAGAAAGGTGGTTTAGATGTCGTATTCCAAGGTCTTAAAGCCATTGTTCCTTCACCAACCAAAAAAAAAAACATTCAAGAAACAAAATTTTGTCCCATGAAAATGATAACCAACAACATTTACATGGACAAAAGGCATTGATTGGTTGATGATTAAGCTAGAAGCTTGTGTCTTCATCATCGTATTTAGGACAACAAAATGTTGAATTAATGTTTTCCGATTGACTCTCACTAGAGTAATTACAATCTCCAAATAACATTGAAGAATATCATAGACGAGTATTATAAGGTGTTTGGTAAGTGGGTTAGAACCAATTGGTTCTAATCAATTACAGCATAAAATTCTTAACAATTACAATAAAAAGCAAAAAGTTATTAAAGTGTAAAGCTCTCACATGCTACAGTTTTTAAATTAAAATTTTCATTTTTAATCAGTTTATCGAACACTCTATTCGTTCTTAAGTTTTTATCATTTTAGTGCATTATGTTTTGAAGCAATATTACATTGGTACCTTACTATTTGGAAATTTTAAAAGGTACCTTGTAACTCAAAAACATAATTTTAGTATTCTGAGCATATATATATATATGTGTATATTTTGGAACATAATTTGTCCAACTTACCCTTTTACTAATAAATTTCAATATTTTCGTAAATGATTAAAGAAAATTAGAACAAACATCGAACTAAACTCATCAAATAAAATCAAATCTATGGGTTTCTTCATTTTCTTAATTTATTAGCTTTACAAAATTAGTTTGGAGTTCATTAATTAAATGGGTGAATTAGACACTTCATATCTCAAAAAATGGGTGGAGGATACTATAACAGCCTTTTAAAAAATTATATATTTTTTTAAAATATGACGCTATGTTAAAACATGAGTACCAAAATGGTTAAAAATAGAAACTCTTAAATATTTTCCTTGTAGCTTGAAAACTAGGCGAGAGAGAAAAATGTGAAAAATGAGTATTAGTGACCAAAATGAACTTAATCTAATATAATTATAAGGGATTGACAAGAGCCTGGAGGACCCAGAAAAGAATGACGGGAAAAAAATAATAATAACAGAGAGGAGATCAGGAAATTAAAATTGACTTTTACAACACTCCAATTGGCTTTAGCTGGGCCAACTTGTGCTTAATCCCAAATCAACTAAAATCACAGTTTAAAATGCCTATATAAGCAACAATTCTCACTCTCTATCTGGACGTAGCAAAAATTTGTCATTTTCTCAACTTGCAATTCATAAACATATAGAAAAAGAGGGGTCTAAAAATATGGAAGTTTATCCTATTCCAACACCATTATATTTTGCAGCCTTTCTTCTTTGCATGAGTCATCTTTGGTTCTTTCCTGACTTTGCCATTGCCCAGAAGGAAGGTGTTACAAGGCACTATAAGTTTGATGTATGTGACATAGTACAGTTTTAATGTCTTTTGTAGCTTATGCAAAATTTGTGCCAATTTTAATGGTTGTCGTTTTGATTTGGCAGATAAGGTTGCAAAATGTCACGAGATTGTGCCACACAAAGAGCATTATAACAGTTAATGGGAAGTTTCCTGGCCCTCCCATAGTCGCCAGAGAAGGTGATAGAGTGGTTGTTGAAGTTGTCAACCATGTCACCAACAATGTCACTCTTCATTGGTATTGAATGAAATTGTTGTTTTTTACTTTTAACTAAGGGCATTGATTAGTGCATCCTTTTAACTGCTAGAACATGTCAAAATCACGTCAGAGTAACAATAAAAAACTATATACAAAACTAATCAAATCTGAAATAACTAGGTCGGTTTAAAACAAAGTCTTATTAAAAAGTTATTGTAACAACTTTATTGGTCTATTAAGATTTTATTTTCACCAAGTTGTTCAATGAAAACAGGCATGGGATTCGACAACTTCGTAGCGGGTGGGCGGATGGACCGGCTTATATAACCCAATGCCCCATTAGAACTGGGCAGAGTTATGTGTACAATTTCACCTTAGTAGGCCAAAGAGGGACTCTTTGGTGGCATGCCCATATTTCATGGCTAAGAGCTACTGTCTATGGTCCCATAATTATCCTCCCTAAGCTCGGAGACTCTTACCCTTTTGCCAAACCACACGAAGAAATCTCCATCCTGTTTGGTACTGCTGCAAATTTACCAGCAAATTACCAACTGCCAATTTCACAAAGCATTTTTATAATTACGTACATTATTTTAGGGCCTAAATGAAACTATCATAAACTACAGGTGAGTGGTGGAATGCTGACGCAGAAGCAATTATCTCTCAGGCTCTTCAGACTGGTGCTGGTCCTAATGTCTCTGATGCATACACAATAAATGGACGTCCTGGACTCTTATACAATTGCTCTACTGAAGGTACCACTTTAAAAAAATTAACCCAAAAAAAAATGATAACTTGCACTAATACCTCTAAACTTTTTGTCATTTGCAAGTTGGACTCTAAAATTTTACTTTTGACATTTTGGACTCTAAATTTGAAAATCCTAAGCAATGCATTCTAATTGGTTTAAATGCTAAAATTAAAAATTTCAGGGCCTTATTTGCCAACCAACAAAAAGTTTCAGCTACATTTTTTCAAAAATTATGAGGCATTACGTTCATTAATTGGAATATGTCAGCTATTGGATCACATTTGTAATCAATTTTGAAAATTAAAAGTTTAGGGTTCAAGTTATCAAATACCAACAAATTAAGGATATATCAGTGCACGCAAAAAAATTAAAAAAAAAAAAAAAACTTGGTCTTGATCAATTAGTACTTACACTAATGCTTATTTTGTTTGTTCACAGACACATTCAAGCTGAAAGTAAAGCCAGGGAAAACTTACCTGCTCCGTGTAATCAATGCTGCGCTCAATGATGATCTCTTTTTCAGCATAGCTAACCATAGCGTCACCATAGTTGAAGCCGATGCAGTGTATGTTAAGCCTTTTAAAACCAACATCCTCCTCATTGCCCCAGGACAGACCACAAATGTGCTCCTCGAAACCCAAAGCCACTCTCCAAATGCCACTTTTTTAATGTTAGCTAGACCCTACTTCACAGGCCAAGGCACAATTGACAATACCACCACTGCAGGCATTCTAGAGTACACACAACAACCATCAAAAGGCCTCCCCATCTTAAAACCAACTCTCCCCGCCATCAACGATACCACCTTTACCGCAAACTTCAGCCAGAAATTCCGCAGCCTGGCGAACGACAAGTTCCCTGCAAAGGTCCCGCAAACGGTTCAAAAACGCTTCTTCTTCACCGTTGGCCTTGGAAGCAATCCGTGCCCCAGAAACCAAACCTGCCAAGGCCCTAATGGGACCAAATTTTCGGCTACTGTCAACAACATCTCCTTCTCACTCCCCAACACAGCAATTCTCCAATCCTACTTCAATGAAAAGTCCAATGGGGTTTACACTACTGATTTTCCCAGAACTCCTTTGGTCCCCTTCAATTACACCGGCACACCGCCCAACAACACCAATGTGAGCAACGGCACAAAAGTTGTGGTGCTGCCATTTAACACAAGTGTTGAGTTGGTTATGCAGGGCACTAGCATTCTTGGTGCTGAGAGCCACCCTCTTCATCTTCATGGTTACAATCTCTTTGTTGTTGGTCAAGGTTTTGGAAACTTTGACCACCAAAAGGACCCTGCAAATTTCAATCTTGTTGACCCTGTCGAAAGGAACACTGTCGCTGTTCCTTCTGGTGGGTGGGTGGCTGTTCGTTTCTTTGCTGACAACCCAGGTTAGTACTTCCATATTAAAGCTATTTCATGCGTTTGTATATCTTATATGGTTATATTTATTTTTTTTGAAAAAATTATTTTCCAAAACTATATCAAATAGCACCATTTACTAAGTGGACCACAAACATGACTCTTTTTCTATTAGATGACATGCACAACCTCAACGATGCTTTTAAATGTTTTTCTCTCTCTTTCCTTTCTTTGTTTGATATTGAAAAAATAACTCCCGCCTATTCTTTATGGACAAAAATATCAATATGCTCATGTAGACTTTTACTACATAACAATATAAAGATTTAACAAACAAGAAAATGAATATATGGTTTTATCATATGCACAACATATGGTGTAGGGACAGTTTTCCTATCACATATCAGAGTGATCTATTTCTTAGAAATTAAAAAAAAGAAGAAGAAGAGAATGTGGGTTTATTCTTCAATTTAAAGGTAAGTAAATGGGTGATCTGAGTTTTATTTGTTTTGTTTATAAGAATTCTATATATCTCTTTTTCATCCTTTGCCCATATACTGTATAGTGAATGTTGTTATGCATATTCAGTGCTTTGCTCATGAAACAGGTGTTTGGTTTATGCATTGCCATTTTGATGTCCATCTAAGTTGGGGATTGAAGATGGCATGGATTGTCCTAGATGGGGAGCTTACTAATCAGAAGCTGCCTCCACCACCGTCAGATCTTCCAAAGTGTTGATCATTATGAAGACTTTCTCACAAATTTTTCAGACCTTTTGTTTGATTTCTTATGTTTGGTATGCTATTATCTGTTCACTAAATAAAGGAAGGGAATAGTGGATGGTTTTGTAAGAAGTTTTGAGCTTTGAAAAGTGCTTCTTTTAAGGAGCCTCGGTAATAATATAACTGATGATTTCTCTCCCAAAACTCCTGGTATCTCTGCAATGTATTTCTTCAGCAAATGAATATGCTACTCGTAAACGACAACAAAAGTTTACCTCATTTGTTGGCAAACAATGTGTTTAACTGCTACCTTGGAATTTTTGCAATATATTTTAGGGATGGAACAAATTTATGGTGTGTTTACTTTAGTGAAATCAGAGTGGACATGAATCAAAATATACACGATTCGAAGTGGGGAGTTGCAATCAAAATAAGTTGTTTATTTAGTTACAGGATTTAAAATCAGAGTTATTTTGAATACTATTCATACGTTTGCTAAAACTCAAAATTGGAATAAACTTTTGAAAAATTACTCATATACCTTTTAAGTAAATTTTACATTTTCAATTTAAAATAAATTTGTAGACTTACCATTAGGTCAATAAAATAATAATTAAAATTGTGTAATTATTTAAAAAATAGATTGTCAAATTTTGAATTGTCCATTTTAAAAATATTATTAATTTCAATAAAAAATAAATTACATATTTATTACAATAAAATTAATAATACTTACCCTAATATTATAATGTTAGGTAAATAAAATAATAAACATATGTTATAATTATTTTTTATTTTTTTAATCTAATATGGATCAATAAATTAGAGGCAAGATAGTAATTTAATATTACTATCATAATTGAGGATAATCTTATTCCTCGATTTTGAATTTATGTTTTCAACTTTTTACAAGATTAAAAAAAATGTGAGTAAAAAGGGACGGACTTAAAACAATCATATAATGAGTGTTTTATTGCTTTTTTTTGTTTGTGTTGGATTCTAATCACGTACGAAAAGAATGGTAACCTTTACCATTTCACACATCCAAAGAGTATTCACATAATAAAAGGACGATAACATTTTCAAATATGCTCCGGTAAAATGAAAAGAAAACCAACGTGCCCATTTACTTGGAGAGGTGCTTATTTATGAAGCTTGAGGAGGATAATTTTTCTTCTCCAACTGATGTGGGACACTTAGGATTGTGTAAGAACAATGTGTCTCTGATGCTCTAAAAGAATTATAGAATGATTGACTAAGTACGAGTTTATAACAAAATGCCTTTCATCTTCCAGTTTAGTGTGCGAATCTTGCCTCTTGCAAAGTTCTATTTTCGAAGCTAAGTATGAATTTCATTAATTCGGTTTTTCACTTAACATGAAAAATCTTAAATACGGATTCAAAAGTGTTGGTATTAATGTGATTACGAACTTGTCAGTTAAAATTTGGTGAGTTCAACAGTTTTTTGCATTTAATGTTTTTTTTTTTAACAACAAGAGAAGCCTATGGTGGGGGGCGCAAAAATTCCCCATTGATTGAGTACTTAACTAAACGCAAACCATAAAAAAGATAAAAGCATACCAAACAAAAATAAAAATCTCCCACATACGATTTGAATACGGCACTTATTCTAAAAATCAAAACTTCAAAAACTCATATATAGTATTTTCTATTCTCAATCCAATGTTGTTGCCATCGACCATCAAGGATGTGACGTACCACCAATGTGAGCAATGGCACAAAAGTTGTGGTGCTGCCATTTAACACAAGTCCGAGAGCTACCCTCTCCATCTTCATGTTTATAATTTCTTTGTTGTTGGTCAAGGTTTTGGAAACTTTGACCCAAAAAGGACTCTATAAATTTCAATCTTGTTGACCCTCTTGAGAGGAACACTGTTGTTGTTCCTTCTGGTGGATGGCTGGCTGCTCGTTTCTTTGCTAACAACCCAAGTTAGTTACTTCTGTATCAAGCTATTCTTTTGCATGCATTTGTACATGTTATAGTTATATTTATTTTAGAAAAAATTAGCTATTCCCCCCAAAACTATACCTTTTTTTAACAATATCAAACAGACGTCGGTAATATTAAACACCACTTACAAATGGTGAGTCATGCACCATGTGATCCACAAACATAGCTCATTCTCTATTAGCTGCTCAACCACAGTGCCACTCCAAAATATTTTCTATTTCTTTACTTTTTTGTCTTTTATTGAAACATTAACTCCTAGATATTTTTTATGGACAAAAATATCAATATTCACATGTAGACATGTACCACATGGCAATATAAAATCTAATATGCGAAAAAATATTAGAATTTAATCATGCACACAACATTTAGTTTAGAACAGTTTTCCTGTTGGATGATATATTTTACAATAAAATGTCGATGATATGGCAATGACCCGTGGCTTGAAGAACATCCAAACATCAACAGATCAGGTGCCCGCACTCCAAACATTCCAAGCATTTGAGCACTCCAAGCATATGTGCACTCTAAGAGTCCGAGTATTCTAAGCGTCCAAGCATTCCAAGGCCAGAATTATAAGTGGAAGCTTGAAAGTCACATGGTATCATCGTGTAATATCACAGTCGGTGATTAAAAACAATTAATGACCAATGGTTAGATTATGTTTAATGTATTGTCAATGATAACACCCAAGAGGTGAATAATTTTGTGTTGCATCTAAAAGAGAATTAACTCTTGAATTGAGAGGAGATTAAACTTCTTCATCCTAATGTACTATAAATTTTCTCAATTTGAAAGAAAGTGAGACTCTTTTTTCAATACAATAGCATTGAGATTTTGAAATTATTATTATTTTTGTTTTTTTAGGTTACTTATGTTTTCTGAGTGATTAATTTTTCTTCCTTATAATTTAGTGTTGGATGGCTCTAACATTTCGGTGGTGCTAGAAGAACGGCATTGTGCATATTAACATCCACAAAGTTCTCATTAGTATTTTATCGTTATTTTATTCCTATTATTAAGTCATTTTCAGGAATGGCAAAAGAGAACCCATTATTGGAAAAATAGTACGTAACAGAATTTTAAAATTTTTATGTTAGAGTATTTTTTAAAACACAAGTTTGACACACTATATGTATAAATTAACCAGATCTCACTAACCTCGTAAATGCAGAAAATCTCCGCAATCTGTGAAGAAAATTAACATTCTAAAAGAGCTTCAACCAACTAGTTTTTTTTGCTATTCTCTATCCACGACCGGTGTGTGTGTGTGGGCACACTCATACAGCTCTTTCACCGGGCAACTCTTCTTCCAACCAATTGAGAAATACCCAAAGCTATAGTTTGTGATTTGTGAACAACAGCTTTTTGGGGAGTTTCAGAGTCTCACCAGCAAAGTCTCACTCTAGATTTCTCAACTGCTCTATAACAATGAGTCTCATTCCCCCTTTTATAGAGGTTGGGCCTAGGAGTCAGTCCTTATTAGATAAGGCCATGAAAATTCGAATCAAAGCCAATATCAGATAAAATCATCGTGAAAACATGTGATCTATTGTCGCTTAATCTGAACTGGCAGATCGGCCTGCCGAACTTACTCCATTGTTCGACAGGCCAAACTTAAATATTGGCCTGCTGAATTTACGATAAATAATCCCTACTAATCTTTTGCTTCCCACCCAAGATTTTTAGGATAGAGTCTCAGTTTTAATTCAAATAACCCAATAGAGAAGCTATCTGACTAAAACAATCATATCTAGATAATCTTTAGGAAAATAAATATTCCTGATAATTCAACAAGTTTATCTTGAATTAATTTATTTAAAATTAATCCAACCAATAAACAGACATGAATTATCTAATCCCGATAATTCAAGTTTAACTTGAATTAATTTTTTTAATAAAATTAATTCATCCAATAAACAAACATGAATTACCTGATCCTATCGAATTTTAGCCAATCTAATAATTTGATATAAGTGACTAATTATTAGAAAAGTACGCCGTGTCATTACAAGATTTTTTTTCTAAGCTAGCAAATGGGACTTGATGGACCTATATAATTCAAGCTCCCGATAATTACGAAACCTAATATCCTAAATATACATTTCATAATCATTAACTCCAGCGCTACTATACTAAAGGCTCAGAGCTGCACTCTTGAACTATATAGAATTACGAAGCCTGCATAGCTAAGTTTTCATGATATATCATAATGTATCGTATCCCCATAGGATTATCCATAATCGGTTTAAAGATAAATTCTGTCTTACTTTCTTATTATTTTTATCTTACATTCCATTATCTCATAATCAAAAAACTTACCATCTATAGATGGTATACCATTTGGTTACACCTATGTATCCAAATGGTTAAACGTTCGAGCTTTTCAATTGCATGGTAACGTATATAAGAGAATATCAACTACTCCTAAAGAGGAGTTATGGATTCCATGTCTATGAATAACAGGTTGACGCTATCAATAGTCATGCCTCCAATGTACCGGTATGCATACCACAATTAAAATGTGGATTCACCTTTTGGTACATCAAAAGACATAAGTTAAGACAACGGGACCACTATTCATCTCAGGATTAAGACACAATACATATGATTGTCTAAAGTGAATCGATTTGCTGAGACAGAATTATTAATCCAAATCAGTTCACTTTATGTCCCGATCCAACACATCGTCACCTATGACAATGTGCCAATGTTTCTATTCACGGAGTCCTCCTCCGATGGCCAAGACAAACAATCTCCCATTAAGAATATAGACTACATAACAATATTTGCATGAATAAAGTGCCTAGATTTATTCTCTCGATTGCAGATTTTATAATTTAGACTGTCATCTTAAAAATTATGTTTTTGGCATAATCTGTCTATCATATGCCCAATTCTTAAATGTTTAGACCGATAGTCTCAGACTTTTGTTTGCTTATTATACATCCAACAAATATGAATGTAAAGAGGACAAGAATTTGGTATATGAATAATAAATAAACTCTTTATTGATAAAAATGCCTCCAAAAACATATTACATTTTTACTCCTTAAGGCATACATATCTAACACCCATCAAGTGCTAATTGGGCTAACACCAAAGGCGTAAAAGCAACAAGGGGTTTGGCACAAGCCAAGGATGAAAGGTGCCTCCTCTACCACGTCTGTAATGACCTGATTACTCGAACTGTTACTTTATTTGCTTAAACTTGATTTCTTAAACTTATTCTTATTTACTAGTAAGAAAAATACTGAGTAAAATGCTGCGACTCCTGTTGCAGCAAAACTAAAACATAGTACAAAACTGGACATAATAATCGTTTAAAACATTTCATAAAATTTGTTAAGTAAACATTTACTGTTGCAAAACTTTTTTTTAAAAAAAAAAATCTTTTCAAAACAGCAAAATTTTTTTTCTTAAAACAACAAAAAGCTTCTGTAATAGTATCCATAGCCCAATTATCGCATCTATCTCTTTGCAACACGGAGCTCACCAACTAGTCTCGCTGGTCTCTTGTAGACTATTTATAGGATGAAGGAACTTGTAGTAAGCTTTCGCTCGAGAAATTCAAACTTATCTCACAAAACTTAAAATCATTCTTTGTAAAACTTTTCTCTTAAAACCTTTCTTATAAAACATTGTCATAGATCCTTGTAATACTTTTGTCATAAAGTGTTTTTTCATAAAACATTTTTTTGTAAAACATCTTTCTTAAAGCATTTCTCATAAAACATATTTCTCAAAATCATTTCTTGTAAAATATTTCTCACAAACATTACACGTAAAAAAATATTTCTTATAAAGAATACAAGCAATATCATAATGCATGATTCCGTTTATGCTCAATTATAAATATCTTATCATCATTCTTATCTTTCTTGAACTATAGGCCTAAGCGTACGTACCAAATACGCTTAACTATCAAACACTAAGGCCGTAACATAACTTAACATGAATCTCCCCTTGGGGCGGGAGGATGGCATGACATTCTCTCATATTAACTTATGGGTTTAGGTTACCAATCTTGTAATCTTAGTGAACATACTGTATGACATAACCTAATGTGTAAAACCATAAACAAGGCAAATGTAAACACATTACAAATCATGACTTGATCTTTAAAACAATATGCATAACGAATGCAAACATATTTCAAACATATTCAAAGCATTTAGAAAATCATTTTCTTCATGTTATAGGTGAGGTTTGAAATTTTCTTGAATATTATTCTAATATTTCCACTTTTTCCTTTTTTCTTTTATCAATTAGCTTTGTATACTGTTCAAACGACACTTGACTATTAGAAATTATCCGAGTTTACATTCTCAGTTTATTTCTTTATTGCTTAACTTTTCATTCTATGACCAACTTTTACGTCTCACTTGATAGTTTCATTACTTAACATGATATGAAACATTTTCCGTCTAAGGGTCTTTCGCTAATTCGGAGGGTTCAGGGTCCGTTTTAGCGGTTTTTGTAAAAAATAATGATTTTATCCTTAGCGGGTTTTTTTTTTAGAAAATTCTTAATTTCTTTTGGGATTTAAAACATAAAATTACTTGATGCCATAGTGGTGTAGAAAAACTACTTTGCATTTTTAAAATATACAGTTCTACATGATTTTAGGATTTTGGTTCAAAACATAAATCTTAACATTTTTTACTATGGAACCAAAAATAACTGTTTTATACTATAACATCAAATTTTTTGCAAAGATAAAAACTTATAAAAGCTCCTTGGTCAAACTCAAAAAATTTCAAAATTTTTTGCCATCTTATTATTTCGAAATTTCATGATTAAATCTTATAAAATTTATAACTTAAAATCTGTGTCAAATTTTTATGAACTGGTCGCAAATTACAATAGTTTTGAAGAGATCTATAATTTTTGTATTTTAATTTTTCCCAAAATCATTCATCTTGATAGTGTTTTTGAACAAATAGAACAAAAAAAATGTTTTTTGGCTTGTTTCGATTAGAATTCGAGGGAGATTTCCTCATGAAAATTGTTCATCTTGATGTTTCCAATATATCTCATGTTTTTCCTGAAAAATAATTCGGCCTCTAAATTTATCAAAAACCCATTTCTTTGAAAAGTAGTTAAACTTTGTATTTTGACAAAGTTTAATAATCTTTTGTTTTTGGCACTAAAAACCCTAGTTTTCAATTAACCATCCACATAACACATAATCTAATCATGCCATAGTATTTTTATTGCATGTCATAACTCACAACTTACATCAAACACTTAATATGCATGCTTAAAAACATAAATTTCAAGTCTAAAGTTTAGAGTTTTACCCAAGCTTTTGATCCTCCTTTTTGGTTTTTGAAACTCTTTCAATCCTCCTTGTAAATATTCATAACAAAACCCATAAAAATCCCAATAAAAAACTCAAGCAAAAACACAAAAATATATAAAGTATAAATTGAGTTTTTTTACCTCCAAAATTGCTTATCCTTTCACTGGAATGCTTATTCTTGCTTCTAGGATTGATTTGAAGTTGTATTTTCCAAAATATTTGAGATAAAATGGGGGATATATGGACTGTTTTGCATGGGAGGAAGTGGGTGTTTTCCTAAGCTTTCATGAAGAGATTTAATAAAGAAAAGAAACATGTTTTTCCAAGTAGGTCCTTAACCACTCTAAGTCATCACTTAAGGGCTAACTTGCAATTAAAAAATTGCATCCCACATCATGGCTAAAAACAATTCTAGTAAGGGGTGATGTGGAAGTTTTTCTACTTTTGGGGTCTCACCAATTGGGCCTCACTTTGCTTTTTAACAATCTAAATTTACTGCATGGTATTTTTCTTATACTGTTGGTATATTTTTCCTATGCTGTTAATGTATTTTCTACACTATTATAAACTTCCACATGCTTTCATACTTACCCATATCCTTCACACATTATAATTCCCATGCTGCTTAACTTATATTGTATAATTTTTATACTGCTTAACTTTATATAGTATAATTTTCATACTGCTTAACTTTAATCAGTATGATCCTTCTACTCCATTATTCTAATACTGTATAGTTTACATATTGTATCTTTCTTATACTACATAATTCTTGTTCTATACAACTTTTGAACCAATTAATTCTTATATTGTATAATTCTCATATTTTTCATAAAATATTTTTCTTTTACTGTATTTCTATCTCTTTAGTTTGTTGCCACACATTTTACAACAATTGAGCTCTTTGCTCATCAACTAACTCCCATCTTTATTGAAATTATACTTTGATTAGGACTATGGCATGATATTTAAGCTGTAAATTCCATATTTACTCTTGTTAAATTTGTCACAAAAATTAAATTTAAATAATAATCATTGTGATACTAAAATTGCTCTTTAAGCTCTTAACAAATTTTTTAGCATAATTTATACATAAATTGCTCATAATAATTCATGAATATTTCTTATTTAATGCACCAAGAATTAATCGGGTATTACAACGTCAGCCAATACGTATTGATAGGCTTAAAGCACTCTTGGACACTCTGACCAGACTAATGACTGAGCATGTCACCACCTTCAATGGAGCTTGGCTATCTAACAACTAGCAGGGTGCCTCGACAAACTCTCAATGTGCAAGGAGGAGTGATCATAGTCGGTGGAACGAGGAGGAGAGCCAACACAAAGGAGATCAACAAAGGAATTCACCCAAGCTGCTACATACACGTTAAGCACATAGGCGCCTGAATGCTTTATCGAGAAACGAGAGACGTTGAAATGAATTTGAACTAGTCAAGATAGAAACAATGAAGAATTGAATAGCACTTGGACACCTCAAGGATCTAAAGACTACACTACTAGATATCTTTATGATTGACTAAGTGCACATGCCATGTACCTAAACCTCAAAACAATCAAAATGGAAATGTAACACAAAGGGCCCATTTGGTTCCATTTTTTAGATTTTTTCTCATTTTCAAAAACACAAAAAATAAAAATGATTCTAAAAACATGTTTGGTTTCATTTTTAAGCCCATAGGAAACAAAAATGTTTTTGAAAATAACCCAAAAGAGCCCAGAACTAAAAACAAAAATGTTTTCAATTGTTTTCTCTCTTATTCTCTCACTCTTCCTCCCTCTCGATCTGTCTCTGCTCTGAATGACCTGCCTACACCAACGAACCTATCACCATCTCAACAACCCCCAACAAAGCCAACTCTTGCCAACGACCTCATCTACGGCCACTAACCCCATTTGTCGCTGCCAAACCCATCTCTGTCGCAACCGCCAAAGCTTCCATCAAAATCTAACAACCATTGTAGCTCCCCATGAAACACATATTGTCGGCCTTTGAAACTCCCTATCCAATATTTGTGATGGGAGAGAGCTCGCGATCATGGGTGACAATTCTCCGCGGATGGGTAGATCTGACTAAGGTGTTCAGGGATTAGAATCTGCGAATTAAGGTCAATCTATAATCCAATCCATATATACCAGATTGGGATTTTCCTAATACGAAACCAATCAATCTAATCCAATTCGATTCGATCCGCGAATAACGAATTCTGCTGATTGAAATCTGTAGATTCATAAATTGGAGTTTAAATTATTTAAAAAACTAAGAATAAATATTTAAACTAAAAATGTTAAGTAATTATTAAATAATTAAAACTAAAAATTTTAAATATTCTCTTTCTTTAAAGATGAATCTTAAACTGTATTTTCTTTTTTAATTTTAACTTAAAATTCAAAAAAAAAAAAAAAAAAAGCCAAAGCCTTTAAAAAAAGCATTTCAAGCTTTAATTGCATCAATCCTAAAAGTTTAGTGGATAAAAAACTTTAGGTGTCTTCAAATAAAATGTGGAAAGCGTGAAATCTTAGTGCCTTTTCCATGTGAGACTCCTTAAATTCACATCTAAGATTTTCAACAAAGAAGCATAATAAATATATTTGAAATACAAAAAAAAAAAAAAATTGTTCTTGTCCTAGCAATCTGACGTCTCTTTGCTATCCTTAGGTGAGAGGTTCTATTCTTGTCAACCACAAAACATAGTTTTTTTTTTCTAAATATTATATATATATTGGATTCATGAATTACACATATCAAGGGATACTTAATTCAAAATCCAATCCATATATATCAGATTGGGAGTCCAAATCTAAGTCCAATCTATATTTTTTTATAATCTAATCTAATCTAATAGATTAGATTGGATTGAACGGATTACACGTCTTGGCGAATTTCATGAACACCCTTAGCTCTAACCCACCTTTTGCCAACTAGCCATCCTATTGTCGTTGTCACCATAGCTTAAGCAATCTCATCATTGTTGACATCTTAACCTCACCAGGGTAGAGGAAGAGGAAGAGGAAGAGATTCTTGGTCTTATGGGTGTCGACCGTCGCGAGACACACAATGAGAGAGAAAGAAAGAGTGAGATAGGGGGTGGGGCTTAGGATCGTCAATGGCCATCAAGGATGGGGGCAAGGTCCCTTGTTGCTAGCATCCACAACCTACTAAAGCAGGGGAAGAGGAAGAGCTTCCTCTTAGAAACCCATCGGAGTAGAGGAAAAGGAAGAGGAGTCTCTTCCTTTACGTTTTGTTAATAATAATAGAAAAATTAGTAATATTTAATAATTAGTGTTTTTAAATTATATTTTGATTTTGTTTATCTTAATATTTTTTTATTGGAAAAATATTTGTTTTTAAAAATATGCGACCATATATAATCGAACACAATTTGAAAACAGTTATAACACATTTTCTAAAACATTCTCATTTTCAAATTTTTTTTTTCAAAAACAAAAGCTAAAGTGAAAGCACTAACAATCAAGGCCAAAATTTCAATAGGAGGAATGGTGGGGCAATCTAATCTACTCGGAAGAGAGTAAATGGTGCAAACCAAAGCCGTAACAACTAAGGGCGTGAAAGTTAGTCCTATCAAAACACCTATGAGCAACAACTTGAGAGAATGTAAAGATGGGTGGATGACTTAGAAGCTAATCGGAATTTACTGAAGGGTGTTAAAGATATGTTGGATGAGATAGAGCCACCATTCGGTGAGGATATCATAGAGGAAGAATTCCCAGCAAACTGTAACAAGATTCCCCTCAAGCAATTTAATGGGAAAGAAAACCCAACTAGCCACAAAACTTAAAATAGCACATGGATGCAAATTCACGGAGCAACCCAAGCATAAATGTGCCAAGCATTCGCCTTGACATTTTCAAAATTAATTATTAATTATTATTAAATAATCTTATTATTTAATAGTTATAAATTAATTCATAGTCAATTTATTTTAAGTGATTTTTAATTTAGAATTTCATTATTCTAAATTCATTAATTAAACAATAATTCTACTTATCCAAATAATGTTTGCGAGGATGATGGGAGACTAATGGACTTATAATTTTAAACTCTAATAAAACTAATGTATTAATTAAACACTTTAATTTGTATATTAATTATTTATTAATTCTAATGTTGCTCTACTAAAAATTTGAGATTGCACTCTTAAAATTATAGATATAATTACTCATATTTTATAGTTGTCCATTTGATGTACTCATTGTATATAAATTGATCATCCATAAATAATTCATTATTGGAGTTAGGTAAAATCTGTTAATCTCTCTAATTACTATTTTATCCTTGAGTATTATTGATTCTCTAATAAATAGTAATTCATGTACTTAATCATGAGTTGATTGCTCATGCTATTCAAGCTTCAAGTTAATACTAAAGGGAATTATTTATTTGCTTCTTGTTAAAGAAGAAATGGATTCTATTTTGTGATATCAATATTCTCTGCTAACTACTTAGTTATGCCTCCAAAATACAAGAGCTAGGATTAGATTTCAGAATCCATACTGAATAAATAAAAAGACATAATTCCATAACTAGGATTTTGCTAATAACTCAGGAGTAAGGTCATCTCATATATAACCATAGGTCGATGTGATTACAACTCACTATATTTAGCCGTTCATATCACATCATGTCCTAGTCTTACATAATCTCATTATGTACAGTACATTTGTTTAATAACTCACTATTTTAATGGTTCGAATAAAGCTATTCCATTCACAATAGAAATGACTTACACTAGTAACGATTTCATAATACAATTGAATAATTAATTAATTATATTTTATTGACCATTTAATTATCATTCTTAAATATTATCTTCCTGTGTATAACACTTATATATAATATTTAAGCTAACGTAGAAAATTATGAAATTTTAATTACACTAATAAATTATTCAAAATACATGTACAGAAATATAATAAAAAAATCATTTTATTTGTTTGTAAATATATCTACTATTAAAATATCATATGTTTTAAGAGCATCTATCATAAGGTACAAGAGTTTTTCTTGTCTTGGTACTCTTTTTCAACTCTGATTGCTGACATTTCTTTTTCTAGCGCCTTTGTTGCAGCTTTTCTTATTGTATTTGGAGCCTTTTTTTTTTTTTCGCTTTCTCCAATTTTAATTGAAAACTTTAAATTACAATCTATATTTGCATGTCAAATAATTTTTCCAGTTAGCCAAACAGTGCTCAAATAATATTTTGACACTTTATTAATAATTTTGGTATCTTATTATATGCTAAATCTTAATTTATTAGGTTTTTGCTACTCACAACATTAAGTATTGTGCTAATAATTTTTATTCATCATGTTAATTATGTTAATTCACTTCTTCTCCCATATAATAGAATCATAAAGTTTTATCTAGAGAGGTGCTTATTTATGTAGCTTCAGTAGGATAAATTTTATTCTCTAAATAATGTGTAGGAATGTATAAGAATACGATGTGTCTCTAATGCTTTAATTTTATAAAATGCCTTTCATCTTCGTGTTTAGGGTGTGAATCTCACTTTTTGTTAAGTTATATTATTTAAGTTAAGTATAAATTTCATTGGTTTAACTTTTTTTCTTGGATTTGTGGGTTTGACTTTTCACTTAGCATGGAAAATCTCAAGTATCATTGTTTCTTTGTTACCTTTTTAACAATCTTAGTTAAGGGAAGGACCACACACAAACTTTCAACCGGGGACAATGAAGAAAATAGGCCAAAATAAAATAAGAATAAAAGTTAGTTGATTAAAGTTTTGAAAATTATAATAAATAGTTCATTTATCTATAAATCTGAATTTACTGAATAAGTGAATGACAAATATATCTCCACTTATAAATCACTCTCTTTTAAAACTACATTCTTATTTTCTTTTACTAAATAGGTTAATGATAAATATATCTCCACTTATGAATCATTCCCTCTTTTGAAACTACTTTCTTATTTACTTTTTGTTTCTTCCTTTCTCTCTCTCTTGTGGAAGAGAGGTTGAGCTTAGCGTCAACTTCACAAGGTCAAGCGATAGCGACGATCGCCTCACGATAGCGAGATAGTTGCAAATCGCAATCGTAATCAAGGAAAGAGGCTCGATTGGAGAATTGCTCCATAGTTTTACTCCATAACCAGCCCTATGTGAATCCCAACGATGATATGTAAATCGGGCCCAATGGCCACAAGAGACAATATGGACGCCCTCGTGAGGACAAGATTTGACTTAAGAACAAGGTTTTTGAGGACGGAGAGAGACTATCCTCTCTCGATCTTTTGCGGCGACATCAGTTATCGTTGAATGGCTGCATCAGATTGGGCAGCGATAGTGGCTAGATGGGGGGCGGAGGTGGTTGCTACAATGTACAATCGACGTGAACGTTGTTGGAGATCTCTTTCCAGAGTAGTTAAGTTAAGAAGTGTGGAACTTAATTTACATCCTAGCAAATTATTACTTCATACAGAGGATTACGGTATTGACCTTGACAGACAGGTTTTCCCCTACATGTGGTAGAGAGATCGGCATCGCGGTGCTAAGTCTTGAACGCCGCTGCGTTGGGTTGATAATAGGGTCGACAATTTGGGTCACGACCCGATAACACGATACGAACCTAACACGAAAAATATGGGTTAAGGTTGGAAAAATAGGCCTCGGGTTGGAATTGGGTTGAATCCATCTGACCCGTATAGAAATCGGGTTAGGTTAGGATCAACCCGAAATAACCCGCAAAAAACGTATCGAAATTATGTTAACTCAAAAATTGACCTGAAAATTGTTAATCAACCTGTGTAAACCAAATTGAACTCATGTAACCTTAATGTAACCCATATAACCTTAAATTAATTTTCATGTGTCAAATTAGTCTAACATTTGTTGTCTATCCAACTTGACATGATTCTTATTTCTAGCACATTTGTTTTTGTTAAACTTATACAAAGTTTTCTTAACTTTTTTTTATGGTTTTGTTTTGTTTGGTTATTGTTTATTTTGTAGACTTATTGTTGGGTCTATCGTGTTGCGGGTATATCAGGTTTAGCGGGTCAGTGTGTCGCATCAACACGAACATACATAAAGTAGCATATTGACGAGTTGCACGGGTCGGGTCGGTTAACCCGTCTACACTTCAGGTCGGGTCTGGGTTTGGCTTTTTTTGACCTGTCGAGTCACGGGTCGGGTTCGTATTGACTTATTAGTTGCTTAAATAAGAGTTCAACCCGACCTCTAGACCTGAATTGCCAACCTTAGTTGAGAATTATCATATTGCGGAGCAGGCGTTGGCACCATGGTGCCCGATCGCTAATCATCATTTTTTTTGGAAAACTAACTCATTCTTTTGTATACTCATATATGTAAGACATGTTAGGGCTTGTTTATATAACTCAAAAAATTGAAAGACTAGCAAAGAACTTTAGAAAGAGAGAAGTGTGTAATTTTCTCTGATAAACTTATTATTTATTATAGTGAATTTCTTACAGTTGTCAAAAATAGGTAGCTCATGAACTATTATAAATTTTATGGGTGTTTTTTTGCTTATTTTGGTTTCACTTTTTGTTATTGATAGAATTATAATATCTAATTCACAACAACTAATACTGCCATTTTACTAATATGTGTGTAAGTGTTTGTGGCGTACATAGTGATTTGAAATGGTCATATTGTATAGCAGGTCTTACTTGTTGAGTGAAAAGTTGCAGACCATGAGCATGGGATGTCAGGGAGAGAGACGAAAGAGAGAAATTTGAGAGGGAAAAAGAAAAAAAAAAAGAGAGATTAAATCTTGGGGCAAAATAGAAAACAAAGAATTTTAAAAATTAAAACGGCCTATTAATTTTAAAAATTTGTAAATAAGTTAATTACTTTCAAAACATTAAAATTTTGGCATGTTCACCATAATTCCCTAGAAAAAGTAATTCAAAAAAGGTAATGAAATAAAAATTCTATACAGGCATGCCCCCACACATCACTGGCTGTGTTTGGTGACCAAAGGCCTTTTTACAACATGGTCTTATACTGGGGCTATACATTTCTAACCTTAGCTCTAATCAAAATCACATCAAAATTAACAAAAAAATCAGTTTTTAATACAAATCTAACCATGGAAAAAATAAAAACTTTATAGTTTTTTGGCTACTTTTGTTCAAATTAAAAGTTTTGGTTTCACATTTTATAATGTCAAAAAAGTAAAATATAATATAACCACACTTCTTAAACCCACAAAACTGAGGAAATAGAGATGTTCGTCCGTATTTGACGACAAGTCGTATGGTGATTGTTGTCAATTGTGATTGTGATTGTGACTGTGACCGTGACCGTGACCGGGGGTGCGACCCAACAAAACCACTCGTCAACCACTGAACAAGAAAAAATGGCGAAAATTATTTTTCATTCCATTTTGCCCCTATTTCCTCTTTGATTCTTAAACCCTACTTTCATCACCTCCCTCCAAAGTTCTCTCTCCAATCACGATACCCACTTGGCTAAATCCCCAATTCTTCTTTCCTTTGAAACCACCATAATCTGTCTTGATTATTCACTCTGGTTTTAGGGTTTCGAGGTTTCTTCGTCACCCAAACAAGTAAGCTTCTCTTTTTATTATTTTTACTATGAATTTCCCTTGAATTTGGCTGAATTGTGTTGGGTCATTATGAATTTTGACTACTCATTTCGATAAAGTTTGAAGAAGAATTTGCTTGTTAATTTCTTACCCCAGGAAAAATAAGAAGAATTGTTAATTTTGTCATTCAAGCTTGGATTTTTTTTTTTTTTTTGCCCCGTGGTTTTGCATTTGCTTATTAAATTACTAACATTTATGGTTATTCTAGTGTCTGCCTGATCCATTTTGATCTCTATTGTTGCTTTAAAACTTTCGGATGAAGAAGTAGAAGATTAAGGACTTCTTTTCTCAGGTTTTAGTAACCAATGGCAGACAAATTAATGAGAAACAGAGGAAAAACTGTCTTGGATGTTAGAAATTCGAAGACCCAATTCCTTCTATATGAGATCAATAAGAAAACAAGCAGAAGAACTAAAAGAGAACAAACACAAGATTTGTGGAGTGTTTATTTCCGTAGAAAACAGTCTCTTTCAGAGCATGAGAATTAAGACAGAGGAATACTTATGTAGAATACCTAAAAGACCCCTGAAAATTCGCTTGGGGGCTCACACCACCCCTCTTTTTCCGTCCTTTGGTCGACCTTACCACGAAGGTCGAACCACGGTCAATGGGCAAAAGGGGTATAGTATATTAAGGCTTCACATAACCCAACATTGCAATGTGCATATTTAGAAAATCCCATGGCTTTTGAATGCTGCTTAAGTTATTTCTTTTCAAATTATTTCTTTAATGCATCTCATGACTTGCTGAGCTTTGTATTTTTCTTTTCTTTTCTTCTCTAGCTCTGTTTGGAGTCCTAGAAGACACTAGAACAATTGCTCCAGTCCTTTGGTTTCTATGGAAGGGTTTGTAGGTTTGGGGGTAAGTGATGGAAGCAGTGCGGTGAAAAAGAAAAGGAGTAATACATCCCGTCGTCCTCGGAATGACTCACAGCCTCCCTTGGATTACCGTGATATATCATCCCTGTCAGATGTAAGCAAAGGGTCTAGCGAGGAAGATATTGGTTATGGTTCAGTTACTCGAAAGAAAGAAATGCATGTGAACCTTTGCAGCTCAAGGGCCTCGTTTAGTAATAACGTGGAATCTCAATCTGCCAAGAATGAGATAAAAAATGAAGATGGAGGATTTGTCGATTCCGATGAAGATTCTAACAATGGTTCTTTTCGAGGCAGTAATGAGCAGAAGCACAGTGGGATTGATTCTAAAAGGAGCAGCAAAGGTGTCCTTGCACCTGCAAATTGGACAGGCACAACCAACGTGGGTCATTCTCATGATTTGAATAGTGAGAATAGAGTGAAAAAAGTTAAGCTTAAAGTTGGTGGTGTCACACGAACCATTAGTGCCAAATCTATATCTGATGGTGCATCTGCTGTTGGGTCATCGACGACAAAATCTTCTCATATTTCGGATGCCCCTCGACCTCGACAGAAGTTAAGGAAGGTAACACTGACTGCTTCTTTAAAATCGAATTTTTTTGGCACACATTTTCAGAGTGAGTTGTATTTAAAGTTTCCACTGTATTGAAACAGAAGCAGGCATTTGTTATAAGGAGATAAACATCCCATGAACGCTTTTAAAGCACCAAACTATATTTTTCTTCTGACATCGATTGGCTATTTTTTGTTTCTTTTTATGTAATTGGCAAGCACTTGAGAGTATGTTATTTTATTTGAACGTTTATGTTTTTTGAGATATTTGATTGAGACTCTGAAGTAACTATTCATTTGGTGTAGGATCCGGATGAAAGTCGCTCCTTTACTTCAGACAAGAGGATCAACTTGCAACGGAATGCGTGCAATGATTCTAAAAAATTCTTTGATGTTGGGAAGGCAAATTCTTTGGGGCGTGATGAAAATCTTTCGGAGGATGTGGGGAAGTATGAACCTGTTCGCAAGAGCAAAAGGGTCTCGAGGAAACGCTCGATAGACGAAGCAGTTGATGATGAAGATGATGACAACATGGAGATTCGGTATCTTGAAAAACTCAAAGCTTCTAGGGTCGCCAGTGATTATGGCGTAGAATACAAAAACGACAAGGAAAGAGTAAACAAGAAACAAAGAAAGATTTCAAAGCTATCAAAATGGAACTCGGAGCACTCTAATGATTTGGAGTATGCCTTGTCAAGATCAGGGAAGCAAACTAAGAAGTCCAGATCAGGAAGAGTATCAGATGATATTGATTATGTGGAAGAGGATTCCAATAACGAGCCTAGTAGTAAGGAGAAAAAGCCAAGGAGGGAGTTTGTTGATTCAATGGTTGATCATAAGAAGGAGATGACAGTCACTACTCGTCAACGAGCTCTACAAACTAGCAAAGATGTCTCATCCAGCTTAGGTGCAAATCTTATTGAGTTCTCCAACGGGTTGCCTCCTGCTCCGCCAAGAAGTGGGTGATGTTTTCTTTCACGCTTTCGGGTTATTTTACTTTTCAAAGCACCCTCTAGAGCACATGTTGAACCTCTGTATTTCATGTTTTCTTAACAGAGCAAAAGGAGAAACTCTCAGAAGTGGAGCAGCAACTGAAGAAAGCTGAGGCTGCTGAGAGACGCAGGCTGCAAGTAGAGAAGGCTGCAAGGGAATCTGAGGTTTGGCTTCTTTCTGTTTACCCTTTTTTTTGTCTTCTCGAGGAATTTTACCTAATTTACTTGTGTCTCTGTTTTCTTTCTTTCCTTGGACCTTAGGCTGAAGCCATCAGAAAGATCCTAGGCCAAGATTCAAGCAGAAAGAAAAGGGAAGACAAGATTAAGAAACGTAAAGATGATCTCGCACAGGTAATGGCGACGTAAAAGAAACACTTTTGTTGGTTTCCCAAATCATGTGAGAGAAAACATTCTTATTAATTGCTGCTCATTTTATCAATTGTTGCAGGAGAAGGCGGCAAATGCCATGATCCTAGCATCAGATTCAGTTAGATGGGTGATGGGTCCTTCAGGAACCATAGTAACATTTCCCAATGAAATGGGCTTGCCAACTATATTTGACTCCAAGCCTTGCAGGTACTACATTATAACACTTTCAAATATGCACGCTATTTTAAGTGATTTCAGATTCATATTTGGTTTCTTCGCTCTTCCTTTTCATGAATCTTTGAGCTTCGAAAGGAGTCAAATTTAGTATTTTACTTGTGATTTCACTACTTATCTTACTTCCATGTTCTTCTTGAAATTCTTTTCCTTGTTTATCTGATTTGGTTGTTTGTTGAATTCAGTTATCCACCCCCTCGAGAGAAATGCGCCGGTCCATCTTGTACGAACCCTTACAAATACCGTGATTCGGAGTCAAAACTTCCCCTTTGCAGTCTCCAGTGCTACAGGGCAATTCATCAAAAGACTAGTCCTCTAAGTGCCTGTTAAATCTTGTCAACTTGCCGATTAATATATATTTAGCTTTGTTTTAGTGTTCGTAGACATTATCATGGTAAAAACAGAAAATAAAAAAGATAGATTTGTGAATAGAATAGTGTGGCAAATCTGCTTCCCAATTGAACTATAAAGTGTAAATCCGCATTTGATATATAGATATCCAATTCCCAGAGGCCAGGCCCTTTGAGGTAATAAATAAGGTGTGATTATTATTATTATTTCTTTTTATGAAAACTAATGTATGATTATAAGTGAATTAACGTCTCAATGTAAAGTTATACCGAAGAGCAGTAATGTACATGCAGAACTAGATAATGATTAATCGATGTGGTTTTTGGAGATTTAATGTGTAAACGATGCGGAGTTTAGTACAGGTGATATCATTTTAAAAAAAAAAAATTCTAATGAAATTCAATTTTACTAGAGAACATATTTTCGGAATTCGCATGATGTTGACACATTTTCTTGATGTTCATGATTTATTTTCATGTTTGGTATACGAGTTTTTCATGGTTAAAACGTTAAAATTTCATGTTTAATACACATGTGCGCGTGTTGTTTCATTAAAAAAAAAAAAAGATGGCACTTATCGTGCTTGAAGGACGGAAATTTTAACGCCAAAAAGTGTGAGAGAACGAACTTCTAACGCATAGTATAAAATTTTTATATGTTACAACGTAAAATAAAAGTATATTATAGTATAAAGCTCATAATGCAACAATATTTAAGTTACAACTTGATTTTCAAACATTCTTGTAGGTGCTTAACCGAATTCAGTTCAATTTTTGGTGTCTAAATACTATTCAATAAATTATATTAGGGCATATCGTTTAAGGATCTAGCTCATATGTCTTTTTTTCCTTGTCCTTTTATATGTTCACCTAATAATATTATATCACATTAATTAAAATATTTTTATCGACGTGTTTATTAATTGACATGAAATTTTAATTGATATGATATTGTATTATTTGGGGGACAAAAAAAAAAAAACAAGGGACATAAAATCAAAAAGTAAAGGACGTAATGATTTATTATACATTAATTTGAACATCAAATTGAATGGAATGGACATCTCATTTATATCAATTGTCATAGCAAGGATATAAAAAATGACATGTTATAAGCTCATTTGATAGTATTTTTGAAATAGATTTATTTTTTAAAAATATTTAAATATAAGAATTTTTTATTGTATGTGGCATTGTATTTTTTGAAACAAAATAATTTTTAATAGAAAAATTATTAATATAAAAATAACCAAAATTAAGTATAAAAACATTGATTATTAATGTAATATTAATTGATAATATTAATTAAAACTAAAAATTAAGAGTCCATTTGGTTCATAGATTTGAATAGAGAATTTGAATGAAAATTTAAATTTTTGTGAGAGAAAATACTATAACAAACTGATTCAAATTAGGATTTGAGCCCTGAAACAAATGCACTCTAAATAAAACATAATTTGGTACCATCGTTTCCCTCCCCCTTGGCTGGAACAGAGGTTGGACTGTGCAATGGTAAAGACCTAAGTGGGGAGGGTGGCTGGGATTTTTGGAATCGTTGGAGAGAGGTGGGTTGTGAGGTGACTGGTCGGAGATGAAGAAGATCAATAGAGATCTATGCCTAGGCTTGAGCTATTCGCACGATGACTGCTGGGGGTTCGCCGGTGACGACGACGGGGCTGGGTGACGATAATGAACGCAGGGAAGGGAGAGTTGTGGGTGGCTGGGAGTCGTTGGCGACGGGTGGGTTCGAGGCTGTTGGGTTCGTCGGTGAGGACTGGGGTGGCTTAGATGGCTGCCAGTGCGCCGATGGACACCAAGGTCATGGAGAGGATGAGAGAATGTGGGAGAGGGTGAGAGAGAAGAAGAAAGAAAATGGTGAATTTTTTTTTTTTTTTTTTTTTACAAGTTTAGGCTTTTTCTTTGGGATTTCAAAATTGTTTTTGTTTTCTTGTAGACTAAAATTTTAACCAAATAAGTTTTTAAAGTCATTGTCATTTTTTGTATTTTTAAAACTGAAAAAAAAAAACATAAAAACAAAACCAAACAGTCTCAACGTTTCTAGAAAACAACAATGAGACCATAACAACAAGTACCCTGTTTGAAAATTTAGTTTGAATAAAAAAAATCAAGTTCTTACTCTACTAATTCAAGATTTCCTTTCTTAGATATAATAAAAGAGTTGATAAGAAATTTCTTTCTTCGCCTTCCAATATGAACCGTCTTATGCTTTAGTTGTTTTTTTTTTTTCCTTTTAATTGTTTACTTTTTTTGTTATTATTTTTTCTTTTCTTTTTCTTTCCTTTCTATTACTTCATTTTTTTTACTCTATTTTTCTAAGAGTTAATTACACCGTTACACCCTAAAAAATTCAGGCTTTGTATAATATATCATGAATTTTTAATTTTAGTAAAATACACACTAAATTTTAAAATCATTGGCATTGAGGTCCAATGGCTAAGGAGTGTTAAAAGATATAGATAGTTTTATTTACGAGATTTGCATGTGAGTTTTTTGAGAGTAGTGCTTGCCATTTGAAGGAAAAAAATAGAGCTCCACACATAGAAAAGAGTACTAAACTGAAATTAAAAGTAGCTATTGGACCTCAATTGTCAATGATTTTCAAAATTTAGGGTGCATTTTGTCAAAATTAAAAGTTCATGGTGCATTATACAAATAGCGAATAATCTAATGCAATTTACTTATTTCTCTACGAGTAAATTGCACTGTTGATCCCAAACTGCTTGTTTTTTACATAATGTATCTTGTACTTTTAATCTTGGCAAAAGACACGCTAAATTTTCAAATCATTGGCAATTGAGATTTAATAACTAGCAAGTGTTAAAAAATGTGGACAATTTTGGTCGCATGATTCTTAAGTGAGTTTTTTTAAGGGTGAAGTTCATCATTTTAAAAAAAAAATTGAAGCTCAACACGTAAAAAAATAATACTTAATATAAATTAAAAGTTGTTATTAGACCTCAATTACCAATGATTTCAAAATTTATGATGCATTGTATCAAGATTGAAAATTTAGGTGCATTATACAAAAATGAATAGTTCAGGGTGCAATAGTGCAATTGACTTTTTTTTTTTCCTAATTTAGTCTCTTACTTTTAAAATGAAAATATGTACTTTTGACTCTCTTTTTTGAAAAACTAATCTATTTTAAGGCAAACTTTAACGCAATTATAATACATGATGGTTTTAAAAAGGTAAAATAATAAAAAAGGGGTTTTAAAAATCAAAATAAAAAAATATATATTTAAAATAAAATATCAAAATTGTGTCATCATCCAATTTTTTTTGTTCATTTTAGAGTATTAGCATTTTATCTTTCGTAAAACCTAACCTATTATGCTTTAGTCTTGTTACATTTTGTCTAGAAACAATAAATTGTTAATAGAAGGATCAAATTATATATTTTGTAAATATTAATTAGTTAGACCTAAAAAAGTAAATGTAACAGTAAAAAAAAACAAATACATATATTTTATTTGTATAAATAATCCTCTTTCTTTTCGAAATCTTCGAGTGAAATTTTTCTTGTTTCATTTTGTTTATTCATTATCTACATTATTAAAACTTTAGTTACAACTTGATACATGTACGGGTGGAGTTACATGAGGCTCAAGGTGGGTGGCCGCACCTTGAGTTCGATAGCTTTTTCTTATTTTATTCCAGCGAATTGAATACTATCACATACTTACCCCCCTGTTTGGCATAGTGGTGGAAACTACGGTTGGCACCACAAACTCAGTTATGAACAGTATAAAGCTCTCATATGCTACAGTAATAATTAAAAGAATTTGTCACAGCGTAAAGCTCTCACATGTTACAATAAAAATGGTTCTAACCAATGGTTTCCACTACCTACCAAACACTACATTGGTTCATTTAAATGAATAACAAAATAGATAAAATAAGGACAAATAGGAATAAAGTTAAAAAAATACAATTAGGTCGTGATTTGTGTTGTTCGCCACTTTGCCACCTCAAACGACAGAAAGTTCTTTGACAACATCACATATTCAAGCGACAAGTGACAAAAATCGACATCATTAGGTGGACAACAATTGGCATGTCGTTTATATTGCCACGTTGTTTATCCTCAAACGACATGAATACTCTTTCAGGACAACCAGCATGTCGTTTACCAGCTGCAATGACAGCTGGATCTCGTTTCCCATTTCAATAATAAAACGACATGTCGTTTTTTTTAAAATGATAAATATAATGTCGTCTCGTCTGCAACTGAGACGACACACAAAGAAAACTTTCTTTAGTCGTCGTTTATGTTTTCACTCCTTTCCTCTTCTTCTTTCTTTCGGTTTCCCCTTCCAGAACAATCTGTGCAACTCGAGAGCTCATTCGATCACCATGGCTAGGGCTCCAACCAAGCATGGTCGCGACGAAGCTCTGGTATCACTCTTTCTATTTATTTCTTCTTCTTCTTCTCCTTTACTTGTTTGGTGTCTAATGAATCTCAGAAGAAAAATAAAAGAATTAACGAAGAAAATGAAACCGACAATGGAAACACTGACAAGCTTGTAGACTGTTGGATTTTGCTCTTAGTAATTGTAGTATGCTAAGAACATTGACTTGAAATTTGGGTTACTCTGCTTTTGCTTGTGCTGGTAAAATTGATCATAAACAAGTTAAAAAAAAAAAAAAAACTTCTTCTTTTTTTGCTAATATTATGGTTGAAATTAGGTTATTGATTTTTATTGGATGGCCCTTTTTGTTTGTTCGCTACTCCCAGGATTTCCAGGGGTTTTTGAATGATTTGCAGGATTGGGAACTTTCCCTCAAAGACAAGGACAAGGACAAGAAAATGAAAGCTCAAGCTTCCGATGAGGAAATATCGGTAATTCTGTTACACTTAATTATTTTACTGGTATTTTATGACCCAAATGTTGTAGGCAACCTATGCATTTACCGACAATTTGGCTTTTTGCTTGGTTCTATTCATGGATTTTAAGTTTTGAAGTGTGTTTGTACATACATACATATACATTACATTTCTCATATGCATATATATATTACATTTACCCTTCAAGCTTTTGATATGTGCATAGATGTTGAAAGTTGTTCCCTTTTTCCCCCCCTTCTCCTCTTTGAATGAGAGTTCAAACCAAATATGTACAATAGAGAAGTTGTAGTTAGTGGGGGTAAAAATAACTCAAGCGTAATTAGTAGTTGGTCTATACTGTGCATCTGCATAATCTCGACTGTAACTTTGTAAAGGTATCATCTTCCAAGAAGATTGGAGAAGCTGGAAAAAATGGGAAACCAGCTGGAAAATCCTCGACGGTTGAATATTCGAGTAGCTCAATGCCGTATGACTACTCAAGCAAATATGATGCTTTTAATAAAGTGTCAAGGAGTTTAATTTCTGAAGACAGTTACGCAGATGCAGCTTCAGAGAAGGAATTGGTAGGAGCTTTTCCATTGTTGGATTTTATCTCAAATTTTATTAGTTGGTCATCTTAGACATTAAGTTCTCTGTTGGTGTTATGACTTTCAGGGCAATGAGTATTTTAAGCAGAAAAAGTTTAAGGAAGCTATTGATTGTTACTCAAGAAGCATCGCATTGTCACCAACTGCAGTAGCTTATGCAAATCGGGCAATGGCATATCTTAAACTCAAAAGGCAAGCTTTTTTCCAAACACAGTGGTTTGCTAACAAGACTTTTTATACGCATAATTGTCTTAGGTGTATGGAATTTATAAGTTCATGACAAACTTTTCAGTTCCAAAATGATTATGGTGTTATATTATGGTTATCCTAACTAAAAAAGGGAATAAAAATATTGTCTACATCGTGGGAGTAAGGCTTTAAAGGCTTCTTCTTCTTTTTCTCTCTTTGTCATTCTTTAACCCAATATTGTTTTGCATATCAATTTTGTTAATTAGATTCCAAGAGGCTGAGGATGACTGTACTGAGGCCTTGAACATGGATGACCGTTACATCAAGGCATATTCAAGACGAGCGATGGCTAGAAAAGAACTTGGAAAACTTAAAGAATGCATTGAGGGTATGTGGCAAGCAAACTGGATTTGGATTCCTAATAGTGATATATGATATAGAACACTGGTATATCACTGTAATCTTTCTCTGATGTAATGAATATAGCTAACCGCAGATGCTGAATTTGCCTTGCGGTTGGAGCCTAACAACCAAGAAATCAAGAAACAGTATTCTGAGGCCAAATCTTTGCATGAGAAAGTGAGTACATTTTCATCTTCAGATGTTGCTTCTATTGTCGTCTTATAATCATCTTGAAGATCAAGTCATTGGGCTAAACTTGTGATTGTTTATAGCGTAATGTTTTTGTTGGATACTTAATGCTCTGAGTATCAACGGTCTCACTGTATGCAAATAAAACCAAAGTTCGTACTACTTTCTTGTAGTATTCAACTTTCATATTTTTTCGCTTCGGAAAAGATGTAGTTTTAGCGTGCAGTTAGTATTTCTCGACTTTCACGTATAGCCATAGGTTGGACTGGGAAAATTTCACCTTCCATCAGATACAAATGAGCTTTGCCACTTGCAGAATAGTGGACCTTGCATTTCATTTTCTCTTTGTTCAATTAAAGACTTCTGGCAGTCTGTTACTGTGCTTATCTTCATATCTATCCTTTATTTCATTACTCAGTGATGACTCACCTTGGACTTGGTATCTGTCTCTTGTTTAAAGATTGTGGCTTAAAGTTTAGCTATTATTGTTGTTTTTGAAGAATTGAGATCTCATAGGAGCATGTCCTGTTAGTCTCCATATGTGGGGTTATGGGTCTCCTAGTTCTAATTTATGAATATTTAGTAATGGCTCAATAGGTCATAAATGGATTCGTTTGAAATTATTATCCTTTATTCATTTAATTCTGCCTATATATCTTTGTATCAGAAAGCAAGGGGGAAAAAAGAAAAGTGAAATCTTGACTCTTTCTTTTTCAGGTAATTCTTCAGAAGGCTTCTTTAGCACTGGAAAATACTGTACAAAAAATGCAGAAAGTAGGAAAGAAAGATACCAAAGTGCAGAGTAATGGAATCCAGCCTGTTGAAATTGCTACTCAAAAGACAGAAGCAGCTGTAGACCAAGATTACACCAAGCCCAAGGTATCAACAATTTGTTTTTTCCCCCTGCCGATCGATATTTGTTTTGTCCCCCAATGTGTCTGTTAAATGCTTCCAGTTTGTTATGCTATTATAACGGTAACTGTCTCAAGTTATACTATTTGTTTATTTCCGATTTTTTATAATGCCATACCATCAATGCACGTTTGCTTGCTCACTCTCTCTCCCCCTCCCTTTGGCAGATAAAGCAAGTAGCTAAAAAGCAAGAGCCTAAGGTATCAGTACAAGAGCTGGCATCTCGAGCGGCGTCCCTTGCAATGAATGGGACTGCAAAAAACATTACACCACCAACTTCAGCTTATCAATTTGAGGTTTCTTGGCGAGGACTTTCTGGTGATCGTGCTTTACAGACTAGTCTATTGAAGGTCTGCAATAGAGTTATCATGGTTTAGTTTTTGATTTTTTATTCAAGAACGTTGTAAAGATATACTGCCAAGAGGAAAAACTCGTATTCCTTTCAAATGAGTTATGAATTGGCGGATGCTCTTTTGATGACTTCTAAAGACATTCCTTAATTCAAGTTTCTTATCCCACAGTTGACAGGTTGATATTGTGATGATTGGCTAGTTTATGCCACAGCCATAGAAAGGCTTCCTATTTGTCCAATACCCCTTAATCAATTCGGAAGGAGAAAAAAATCACTTGTTCACAAATTTTTAGAAATCATCTAATTGTCCATGTTTTCTTCATTACATTTATACTCGTATAATTACTGTGGTTTCTTTGTTAGTCTGTATCTCCAGGAGCTTTACCCCAGATCTTCAAGAATTCGCTGACGGTTCCAATTCTGGTTGACATTGTCAAGTGTATTGCAACTTTTTTCAGGTAAGTGGTTCCCCCTGGACTGCTTGTTTTTCCTTTAAGCTTAATAAAGTACTTATCCTTTTTTCCGTGTTGGACAGTGAAGAATTGGATCTAGCTGTAAGTTATCTGGAGAATTTGACCAAGGTCCCAAGGTTTGACATGCTTGTCATGTGTCTCCCTTCCACAGACAGAGAAGGTACGGTTTATTACATTAAAGTTCTTAATGTTTTGACATGCTAGGCATTCTCTATCCATGAGATGGTGGTGGTAAGACGCTTTGAATGTTTCTAAAAGCCAGATTCTCTTAAAGATCACGCTGGTGTTATTTACCACTTTACCCTTTTGGTATTATGGTGACCTAAAACTGTCTACTGGTTTCTACTTTCTAGGACTAAATTTGTATGCGTTGCATATTTTTAGAAGGTTGGCAGTACCATTGTATACTGATTCAGTTATCATGTGAGCAGATCTTGTTAAGCTATGGAACGACGTATTTTGTAAGGAGGCAACTCCAATTGAGCATGCAGAGAAACTAGATAGCTTGCGTTCGAAGTACTACCTCAAGCGGTGATCAATGTGCAATGCTATGTAAAGGGAGGTGTGTCTGAGTTCTTGATTTTCCTTCTGTTCCATCTCCTTTGTAAATAATTTTTGTAAAACATTGAAATGGTCCATCTACCTTAGTCAAGACACTTTGTAACTTTGTAAGCCAAGTTTTTGAGGTTCTTAAACTTGTATAAAGTCCATTTTGCTTGCAAATGCAAGTTTTTCATCCCCTTTGGAAGGATTTACAATCTACATTTTCAAACTCTGGTCACAGATGCAAGATCATTTTTTTTATTCGTTTTATTGTGTATTATTATTCGTTTTATTGTGTATTATTATTTCATCTGTCAGAAGAGGTAATAGGAATATAGAGAATGACGTACTTAGATAGATCCTGTTGACAAATTCTTGTTGAGGAGATCGAGCAGTTTTACCACCCACCAAATAACCGGTAGTTACGGTATGGTCAAACCAAACGTATTGTATGTTACAAGTGGGCTCTATGTGCCTCGTCATTGTGTTGAAACTTTTCCATTTGATGAGATGTAAGACCCCCTGCTTGAATTACTTCTTTCTCTTTTCAAAGGGTGTTTGAATTCTCATATGTATTTATTATTTTTTTAATAATTCAAGGACAACTGCCGATCCGTTCGTTTGTCTAGAGTGGAAACAATGATTTACGAGAGTGTTGGAAGCCATTTTCAGGTCTTGGGAGCAATTGAAGATTCATTTCCTTTGGACTGTTCTCCTCCTACCATAGTTACAACACATGCCCACAGATAATGTCGTCTGTTTCCAGGGGGAAAAACAATCCAGTGTGGTTCTTTGGGTTCTTGACCTTTTTATACCCTATATTTTAGATTTATTCAATAATATACTTTTGATTTTTAATCTAATCAAATTTATACCTTTAGATTAGATTTAGATACACACCTTTATACCATTGCCCAATCAATTTTTAATTTTGACTTAAAAAACTACTAAAATACTCTCAAATTAAAAAATAAAATAACTTCAAAAACTTAAAAAAAACTTTGTATTCAGTTTTTTGCTTTAAAATTGTATAAAATGCCTTTAAAAATAAATGTTTTGTATGTTTTTTTTTTGTTTTTTCCTTACGTTTTAGAGTTTTAGTTTTTTTATGTTCTACTTTAAAATAATTTAACAATTTTAAAAGTTAAAATCAATTATTGATTAAGATAAAGTATAAATTTATATATTAAATTTAATATAAAAATATACATTTGATAAGATCAAAAATAAAACATATATTTTTAAATTAATTAAAATAAATGGTATAGAAAGATAAATATATCTTATTCTCTTGACATGTGCCAAATAAGAGAGGCAAAGTGGTAGATGGCCCTTGGCCTTCTCCTGTTGCTGAAAAAAAAAAAAAAAGAAGGCCCGGTGGGGCCCCTCCCTAGAAGCCAAATGGTTAGTGAAGCTGCAGACTGCAGGGTCTAATACAGGTGCAATAAATGTTCCTCGGTCCATGTTTGGTGGCTCCACCATTTTTAAGCCATTCACAAAAAAGAAAATATGAGAACAAAAACGGCCAACCTATAAAATCCAATTTGAGGGTCCTTCAATATGTTGTGAATGTGGAAGTTAATCATGTTTATAATGTTGTTGCTTTTTTTTTTTTTTTTTATTGGGAGTCACCACTTGGTCATCTTCCATTACAATTCAAGGTCACTTTAGTAGTTTAATTATCCTGTTGAAGAGAGAGAAAAGAAAGAGCCAAACAGTCTGATGGGAAAAATCCTATTCTCACAGTTCTCTTTTTGTTGAACTAGTTCACCGTGCTTGGGACTTTATACAAATGTTGTAATTTGGACTATGGAGGTATTTCATTGCCCATATTAGGATGACTTACTTGATAAGTTTTTTATTATTAGCATGTTTAGCATTAGTTAGTTTTAACCAATTTTTCAGATAAGAAGCGTATAAAACTCTTACATGTTACCGTAAAAAATAAAAAAGTTACTATATTGTAACGTTCTCTCAAACTGCATTGTTTACAATTCTAACCATAGTTTTAACCATCATGTCAATTGTGGTCAACATAATCTAAGAGAGAATCTTCGCTTTTCATATCAGTAACCTTAAACAAAACTATCGTTCACTTTATCATTCATGAAAATAAGACCCCCATAACTCAAAAATAAAAATGAGTTGTATTGAGGATTTAGGGCGCTGGAAAATTTTTCTCAAGCATAAAAGACGTTTATTTTTATTTTTCTTCTTTTTTTTTTCCGGTGATCTTAACCATATGTCAACTCAAACAGGAATTGTAGACATACATTTAAAATTAAAGATGAATGTTAAATGTACTCGTGAGAGTGCAAAATCTAATATGTTTATTAATGTGGGTTCCATCTTTTTGACACAGTTGCACTAGCATGAATCAATTATCAAGATTTTTTATAGCACTTAGCATTTCCCTAAAATTAATAGCCTGTTTCACAAATAGATACGGACTACAGTTTAGACCACATTTTCGGTTATAAACAGTATAAAGCTCTTAAATGCTACAATAACAATAAAAAAAGAGCTACATTGTAAAATTTTCATATATTACAATAAAAATTGTTCCAGTTATCTTGCCAAACACCCTATAAATTTTTGTTATTTGTTTGTGCATTGTCGCGGATGTTTGTCCTTTTACAGGCCCAGCAGCTCCCTAACTGCTGGACCACCTTGGAAAGACTTTACACCAAATTATGCTTAACTTTCTCCTCCCTTTTCTGTGTCCATCTCATGATGTTTTTGGTCGGTTGGTTCCATCGTTTGGTCGTGATAATGTGGATGGCCCAAATTAAATCCATTTCTTGTTACTTAATCCCACACCTTGTTTATTCCAACGCCGCAAATAATTAAGGTTAATATTATGGAGTAAAATCCAAGGACAGTCTTTTATCAGTCTTTGCTTAACATTACATAATCCTTCCGCATTGCTACCTTTTATCTCTTCATTCTTATCCACCAAATAATTGTATATTGATTTAATATTTACCAACTTTTTTATTTACATAATATTTACTAATATTCCATTACTCATACTCATATTCCTTTCACTAAAAGTATTATAAATGTTATGATATTATGATGGAATAAATTGTAACGATAAAAAAACACATTATTCCATTACAAGAAAATTTAAAATTATGATATTAGTTACAATTTTCCTAACAAAAATAATGTGATTCTATATAGGATAAGAAAAACTTTAACAATAGGCAGGTAGGACAATTAATCTAATACCATCTTTAATATAAATAGCAATGTAATATTGACACCAAAAGATACGTAAATAACATATTAAATATAATATTCTATACACAATATTATTTCAAATACTATACATTTTAATGACCACATAAAAAGCGAATAATATGCAAATTTGAAATTTCTTATATTGGATGTCAAATTAACACCTCATATACTGTCAAATTTAATATAGAAAACACTGCACTACAAAGTAATTTTTCTATTTAGATGCTAAAATTAGTATTGGCATATCAATTTGAATTAAAAATCCCTTAACTGTTCAAAACAATATTCAATGATGAAGGTCTTGTTTGTTTAACTGGTTGAGTCTAATCCGGCTCAGTTTAAATGATTATCACAGTTTGAATTGGTGTTTGATAAAGTATTTAATTTGAATTAAACTAATAGTTAAAACTGGGTTGAACTGTTCAATTTAGAATTTAAATCCTTTTCTATTTTAACATTTCAAACTAATATTAAACAGTGATTTCACTCCTGTATATTTATATTTATAATTTTTCGCTATTATTTCATATTATTTCTTAATTAAATAGCTTTTTTTTTACATATTTTATATTTATTTTTTAATTTAATATAAATTTTTTATGTTTTAAATTAGAGTTATTAATACTCATCCAAACATAAATTCAGATTGAATATCTTGTTCAAATTAATACTTTAACTGTACATTTAAACGTCAGTTTGAATTACTGTTTAAATTACACGATTCAGACTATTTGTTCAAACTATAAGTTTAAATTAACACAATTTAAACTAGTAAACTTAAAATGTTTAACAAAATTAATTAAAACTAATTTTTTAATTAAAAATGATATAAAATTTTTACTTACTATAATAAAAATAAAAATAAAAATTATTACAATTTAAAACTTTTATATACTATTTTAATCTATAAAATTAATTGTCACCAATTCTGTCGAATACTCCAAAACATAATTCTCTTAATAATAAAAAATTTATGTCCCTAATTTTTTATTTTAAGGAGACAAGGTCATATCTTTTGGTCCACAAAGTTCTGACACAAACCCAATTGATCACTTTTTTTTTTTAAGCGAGGAAAACAAGCTGACACTCATCACGTGCTCCTTTCAATTCGTCTCAATCCACGCGCCATTCTCTCTCTCTCCCTTCTCTCTGTACTTAGTTCAATGTTCAGTTTAAATGTCCTTCCTTTTGTCTTTGTTGTTGTGCTTCCTCTAAGGCACTCGCCACTCGGTACTGCTACTTCCCTCATGATTCCATCTTTCTCCGTTTAAAGCCTTTCTGGGTTTTGTTTCCATTACACTCCCGATATCTCCCTCTCAGGCCAAGGTATTGAAAATACTTTCCTTTTCCTTTTTTTCCCTCTCTTCTCTTTAATGGGTTCTTTATTTTTTTGGGTTGTGTGTGTGTTTTTTTCCCCTCTTCTTTGTTATAGGTTTGGTGCGTTTCTCTGTGCTTTTCCCGCTTTTTTTCTTCTCCTGGTGCGGTCTTGTGTAGCTCATCATTCATTGGAGAATAAAAAATAAAAACTCGCTCTTTGTCTTAAAGGTTTCTTCTTTTTAGTAGTTTAGCATTTATAATGGAACAATAGATGATTTTCTTGTTGTACATTTTCATATTCTTCCTTTTAATGCTCTCATTGTTATTCCCCCCCTAAATTTACCAATTAAGAATACTTATTAGCCCATTATACGTGCCTTTGGGTGCTTTGATGAGTTTTTATTCACCCTTTTTTGTTTTGAGCTCTCTTTTCGGTTTTTTATTCTAACCATTTTTTTGGGTACCTTTTTGTGTCTGTTATTCATGTTTTTATGGGCTTGAATGAAATATTTTTGTTGGCTTTTTCCCATCATTCTTGTTTGTTTGTTTATTTAGCAGGAAATGGGTGTCATCTCCAGAAAGATATTCCCAGCATGTGGGAGCATGTGCGTATGTTGCCCTGCTTTGAGGTCCAGCTCCCGAAAACCCGTCAAGCGCTACAAAAAACTGCTTGGGGAAATTTTCCCTACATCCGTTGTCAGTATTTTATTACCTTGCATTTTCAATTTAGTCATTTTACGTTTCATACACCTTGCTATTTTATTACCTTGCTATTATTCCTTTTCATTATTTTCAATAGATTGCAAAATATCTTGAAGAGAAGTGTTACAAGGAGCTAAGATGTGAGCACATCAAGTTCATCAATATTTTTACGGACACTTACAGCAAGCTGCTTTGTCTGTGCAAGGAGCAGATGTAAGTGCTGGTGGTTTTATTTCAGTTTTTGTTTTACTGAGGAATTTCAATTGCCATGTGATGATTTATCGATGACTATGTTGCTTTGGCTATAAAAATACAATGCTGAAACTACTGTTATTTGGCTTCAAGTCTTTGTAAGATTACTAAGGTGTTTCTCTGATTGGACTATTCTTGCTGGCAAATTTCTTTGTATTTCTTCTCAACAAAAGTTTTAAAAAACCTATGATCTTTGAACTTTTATGATATCAAAGATGTGCTTCTTTGGTCATTCACTGAATGAATTTTTATTTATTTATTTTGTTTGGGGAGAAGTTGTGTATAAATTTTTGGGATAACTGTTCAAGTTGTGATATGATGCTGGTTTTAATATTTTCGAGATCCTGTTAGTAGATTTTGTTTCTGTTTCCTTTCTTCCTTTTTTTTCCCTTGTGGTGTTAAATAACTTTTGCACCTTGCAGGGCTTACTTTGCTGTTAGTTTATTGAATGTGGTTAATGAACTCCTAGACAACTCTAAGCAAGATGCTGTGCGTATCCTTGGATGCCAAACACTTACAAGGTTCATCTATGGTCAGGTGAATGTGAATCACAACTTAGCTTTATACTTCCTTGAATATCAATGAGCATATATAAAGAAGACAATAACTGTTCGACTAGTGAGATCAGTACAAATTTCTGTCAAAAATGGAGAATCATTGTAAATTATGCCACTTTAATGCAACTAATAAAACCCCAAAAGGTTTCCTGCATGGAATGATCTGTTGGTTTTGGAAGATTTATGCACTCTTATTGTATAAAAATAGCTTTTTCTTCTGTTGTAATCGATGTCAGTCATTAATTTCAATCACGCTCTTATGTTTGATGGGCTGATGTATGAACAGACAGATGGAACCTACACAGAAAACATTGTGAGTTTTGTGCATAAAGTATGTATGTTGGCCAGCAAAAGAGGAGGTAACCATCAAAAGCGCTGCTTGAGGGCATCAAGCTTGCAGTGCCTTTCTGCCATGGTAATTTCATTTTTGACAATAAAGTTCTTTACTTTTTGGTTTCTTAAGCTTGTATTCCAATTGAGGGATTTGAGTGGTGACTTACTTCACGTCTGTTCTTTGGCAGGTCTGGTTTGTCTCATATTTTTGTTGACTTTGATCAGGTCAGTTTTTTTAGGTTATGTTTGAAGCCATTATATGTTTTCGTATGCCTCTGCACATTAATAAATTTTACAGCATTAGTGTACATTCGTCTTTTTTAAATTTTCATTGAAAATGAGACTCATTATCTCATTATGAGGACTTTAACGCTTCTGCTTGCCTTTTTGAAAAGTAAAGCGCACGTATCTGAATGGATGACCAAAATTAAATTAAAAAAAATTGGATCTCACGTGTATTTGTACATATATATATATGTATATTTATCTTCCTCTATGCTGAAATGTTGTGTCTTTCAGTATTTTATTCATGTTCCTTCATATCCAATTTTTTTAATTATCTTGTTCAAAATTCTATTAACAAATAGTTTCTATATGATGCAGATTGTAAATGTCACCTTAGATAACTATGAGCCAGATACCCATAATGAAGAAGATGATGAGAGAGCAGAATCACATCATAATTGGGTGGATGAAGTAGTTCGAAATGAAGGCTGAATCGGTGCAATTGTCAGTAGCGATACCAGCACATGCAGCATCATTAGGCCACGGCCAGAGATTAAGGATCCTTCCCTTCTGACAAGGTAATCATTTTTTAAAACCTACAAATTCAGCTTGTTTTCTTATCATACACTTGAAGCAATTACTGAGCATCTTAGTTCTTTTTTTCTTTTTCAGAGAAGAAATAGAGAGGCCAAAAGTATGGGATCAGATTTGTATTCAGAGAATGGTTGAGTTATCCAGGGAGAGCACGACAATGCGCTGAGTATTGGACCCAATATTCGTCTACTTTGACTCCGGACGTCATTGGGTTTCTAGGCAAGGTCTGGCCATGTTGGTTTTGTCAGACATGTCCTACTTTATGGAGAACTCTGGTAATTCGATTTTGCCACCTAATTTTATTCATGCACTTTACTCCTAAAGTTCGGTTGTATCCACTAATTGTAACTTCTGTTTCAGGGAACCAGCAGTTGATTTTAACTTACGTGATCCGCCATCTCGACCACAAAAATGTTTCACATGATCCCGGACTCAAATCTTATGCCGTCCAAGTCGCTACTGCCTTAGCCAGGCAAATCAGATCGGGAGCAATGCTGGCAGAAATTGGGTTTCTCTCTGATCTTTGCAGGCATCTAAGGAAAAGCCTTCAAGCCACTCTTCAGTCTGTTGGAGAGCAAGAGTCCAACTTGAATGTCGTGCTTCAGAACTCCATTGAAGATTGCTTACTTGACATTGCTAAAAGGGTAATTTTGATGCTTTCTATGGTACCTATTAGATTAATTCTTTAATCTTTTTTCACGTTGCTAGTCACTAAATGCCTGTCGTTTTTCTGTTACCAGATTGGCAATGCACAGCCACTATTTGACCTGATGGTTTTAACTTTGGAGACGCTGCCGTCAGGAACGGTTTCTAGGTCGGCCATTGGATCATTGATAATTCTTGCTCATTCAATCTCATTGGCCTTGGTCTCTTCACGTACACAACAGGTAAGAATAATTTGGTACTATTAAAGGTTTATTTTTTGTCCCTTTTTTTATAATTTTATTTTAGTTTATTTTTTTCATGGATGAGTAATATATGTGTGTTTGTAGGCTTTCACAATCTGTATTGAATTCTCACGACCTTGGGATTTTTTTATAGGTGTTTCCGGAGTCTATTCTTGTCCAGCTTTTAAGGGTGATGTGACATCCAGATATGGAAGTGCGTGTGGGAGCACACCAGGTATTTTCTATTCTTCTGGTTCCAAATTCTAATCATCCTCGGCATGAAGTTGCTTCTTTGAGTTCTGGTTTTCTATACCAATCAAGAAGATGGCACTCCAGTACTGCATCTGCGTTTGCTTCAATTACAGCCAGGCTCGAAAAGCTCCAAAGAGAGAAGGATGGTGCAAAAGCCGACAAGCACGGGCATACTAGGAGGATTTTGAAGAAAGGGATGGTATGGAGGAAGACTGCAAGCAGGGGTGTGGCCGCTAGAATTCCCCCAACTTTTATAAGATTAATTCCATCATTGACAGAAAAGCCAGTTCAATTGGTTTTAATGAGGCGGTAAGCAATTTTCTTGCATTTATAATAATTAAGAAATCATAGCTGGCTGGTGCTAGGCTATTTGGAAGTTCTAGCTTATTACTTTTTGTGGTTTGTTGATTGGCTTAGGAACTATTTGTCATGACGCTTAGCTAGGACCAAGTGGCACACTTGCTGTCTGCTTTTTGGATGCTAGTCAATCTTCCAGATAATCTTCCTGCAAATATTGAAGCTGTATCGCATTCTTTCATTTTAACAATTATTTTATTACGATTAGAGGTAATGTATTAGATACATATTACCTGCCTTACTATCTCTCTTTTCTTGCATCATATCTCTTCTTGCCGTGCTCATAGTTAAACGAGCAAGAGTAAGTGTCTTATTTAAAGTTTAGATGAAGTTTATGTTGCTTATGTTATGATGTAGTCAAAAAATTAATAGGAAATAGCTGACGCTTTATCATTATGCACCAAAACTCACCAAATGGTTGTTCAGCCAAACACTTCGAGGTTTTAATTTTGTGCACATTCCAGAATCCAAATGACAACCTTGTGGTCCAAGTTTTTCAGCTTCTTCTGTCTCAGGAATTCATCTCTCGATTCTAACAATGGTATATTAGTGAAACTCTTTGGTATTTCAGTTTTGAGAAATCACAATGCTTTTAATTAATATCTCTCTCTCTCTCTCTCAACAGGGATGTTGCCTCCAGCATGCTGAAGATCTGTATTCATTCTATCAATGGCCATGTTGATGTGTGCATCTAAAATTTAACACATTACCGATCTGAATGATTTTCTCAAGTCACTAATTCCACATGATGTGAGTAATATCACAATTTTTTTTGGGTGATTATATTTCCTTGTTTAGTTCGTAAAAAAGCTTCCGACTTTTAGTTTTAGTATTACGTGCACTTAGATGACTTATTTTTAAGCTTCACATACGTATTGCCAGGGTTGTCTAGGTGGGCCACCCTCTATCCTTGTAACCCTTTTTTAAAATTTAGTTTTAACCTTCTCTCTCTCTCTCTCTCTCTCTCAGAGGTTGATCCCTGCCTTGGCATTAGTGATGACCTTCACGTATATGTAAAGCCTGATGTGGATGTAAGAGAGTATGGATCTGCTACTGATAATCAGCTGGCTACATCAGTTCTAATTGAGTTGCGGAACAAAATCTATGAATCCGAGAACGTAGTAATAGACATTTTATTCAGAATTTGACTAACATCACCAAGGTACGATTATTTTTCAATGGACAATAGAACTTCGAATTACTAATTGTTTCACTTTCCCTCTCATTTGTCTGTTTCTGCTTCTTAAGCTGGAGGCAGGAGACGTTTTAAAGCAACTTTCAGAGCCCTACACAGCTGACGATGCATTCACATTCGGCTCTCGATCAGCACTGGACCTCAATCATGATCAGATAGTTGCTCACTCAAAGGAATCCTTGTCCTTTGATGGGGTATGCTCTTTTAATTATTCTAGTCTTGCTAACATAACTGCCATGTCGCATGTTTATTAAGACAAACCTGTGGTTTGCTTTCATAAGGTCTGAGGTTTAAACCTCCTTATGGGCACCTACATGACAAAAGTTTACTGCCTTACAAATATTGTAGGGTTGGCGGAAGGAAAATTTCAAAAAACAAAAAAAGTTAATAAAGACAAACAAAGCTACGGAATTTAATGTCCTCATTAACTATTGTTGCTGATTCTCAGGATCTTCCAACAAATTTGTTGGTTGAGGATGAAACAAGTGAGCCATCGGTTGCCGATGTCTCTCGCTTCATTCCCAGAATGCCTTCATCTTCAATTGGGTTCCACATTATCAGTATCAGGCAGTTTTTGGAATCAGTAATCACTCCCTTCTCATTTTACCTTTTTCTCTCCCGTCCTATAACATTGAAATTGTTCCACTTGTCTATATACTGAAGACTTCTATTTTTAGGCACTAGAGGTTGCCGGGCATGTAGCGGGGTCATCTGTCTCCACATCACCCCTCCCACACAACGCCATGACTAGCCAGTGCGAAGCCCTCAGCATAGGCACAAGGAAGAAGCTCTCCGATTGGTTGGCCGCCCATGAAAATCATGGAAACAAAGCTGCCGAGAAATTATTCTCGGCAGTTCCTGCAGATGGCCGCAAAATCCTCCATAAGGTCAGATAGACATTACACACGTGGCTCTTTCTCGTATCAATTTCAACATTTAGAATCTTAAGCTTTAATCCGAAAGTTAAATAGCTTCGCAACTATAATTCAACTATCCTAATTCTCTCGATGTTTGTGCAGATAACAAGTGAAGGGGGGGCCTGCTCAAGGAGCAGTGTTTGCACAGAATCAGTGGTTGTCGATGAGGCTGCCACCTGCTAGTCCCTTTGACAACTTCCTCAAGGCGGCCCTGGTGTTAGAAGATGAATCTTGCATTTTGTCAAGTGTTTACCAACGTTGTAAATTACTGGGAAATTTCAGATGCAACTGTTTAGGATATATGTTAGCTTGTAGCTCTATCTTTAACTGAACCAAGAGACCATTAAACGGGCTTCCATGCCTGGTTTGTTAATGCTTGTATTAAACTTTATTCTATAGTTTAGGCTAATGTTAGATTATTTGGCAGCATACAACTTTATCTATACTCTCTATCCACTGAAGTTACCATCTACTCTTTTTTGTCCCTCTCTCTCTCTCTCTAGTTTGGAAGGTCACAACGCCAAAAAGATTGACAACGCTTGGAATTACGAGACTTGACTTTGTATTACATGCAGAAACTTATGCGTAAGTATTGCCACCTGTAATTCCAAAATTGCCATTGAGCTGAACTCAATAGCGTGCCTAGTGTCTTGTGAAAAAATTCAAATTCATCATCCACACCTGACACCGTTACGGGCTTTTCCATTGCTAATAAGAAAATAGGGCAAACAACCATGAAAAGGTTCTAAACACCCTGAATCAAGAGCGGGCGAACAAAATGCAGGCCAGAACTTGCCAGAGACGTTGAGTTTTAAGACAATGCTAAGTGGGAGGGAATCAATCACAAAATGCAAAAAAGTGATGAAGCGTATTTATTATGCCCGGCACTATTTTAAAATAAAATTTGGGTGTTTGTTGCTTAATATCAAATTTGTATCTGAAAATACGATTAAAAACAATGCTTAATTTATTTTTCGTCAATTGTTTTCAACATTGGTATTATATTGAGTTTTTTTTAGTGATATGTAATCAAATTAATGATATAGCATTTATTAAGTTTTTTTATGTGTCTTATAGGTTATATAATTGATATATCATTAAGTCATCATTTCTGCCCATACCATTGACAACGAATAGTGATAAGATGTTAGTTTGGTCAGAGGAGAAAAAGGATATTAGTTATGTGAAGCGCTTCTTTTCGGAATACAGTGAGTTTCGCCTCTTATGAGCAGTGGTGTTGGTCACTTTTTACAACGAATTAGCGATCAAGAATGTTGGTTAGGTTGGGCGGGATCAAGGATATATATTATATTATATTATATTATATCAGGCACCACTACTCACAATCTGTGAATTCTACCTTGGTGAGTAGTGTTAGGGATCAACAAAGTTATCTGCCGCTTGTGAGCGTTGACAATGAATAGTTTTCAAGAATATTAGTTATGTTAAAGCATCTCTGCTCACAATATGTGACGGCAGTGGTAATTGGACACTTTTCACAACAAACAGCAATGAAGGATATTAGTTATTTTAGTTGTCATTACAAGCACTATTATAAGCATGTCTTGGACACCATTGTCCATAGTACTGCTTATTGCATTATCAATGTCAAAAGAATTGATGGCTTGTCCATTGTTTATAGAAATATGTTTCATACCCTCGCGAGTGAGGTTGTAACCCTTTACTTTTTTACAACGGGTGGGCCCTATGTATAAACCGCAGGTGAACCTTACAGATAGGCCAATCATATATAAGAGGGTGGGGTTGTAGCCTACAAATTATATTATTTTGTTTAAATCTCTTATGCAAATTGTGTGTTAATGGGCTAGACAAGTGATGAGTGGTTCATTTGTCCCTATCAGCAAGTGCAGCACTCATATGTATCTTCGGAAAAAAGGGAAAAAAAAAAAATCTGCACAATTTTTTATTGTTGATTAATGATTAGAATAAAACCAATAGGTTATAACTCATACTAAGGCTGATTACATAAATAAAGCTCTTTTTTTTTTCAATTTATTTTTATGTTTTTAAAGATCAAAAAAGAAATTATAAAAACATGTTTCAATTCCTCCATTCACATCATTTGAACAACAAATAAAGCAAAAAGACAAAAGCTTTGAAAGTTTCTGAAAATTATATATATTTTTAAGGAAATCTATATGTCCTACTTCAAAGGCGTTATGGGTATATCCACTAAAAAAAAAAAAAATTATGGGTATATATGCTTTCATGTCTTATAAATGCATAAAATATTTTTTTAAAGAAATTATATAATATTTTTATTTTCATTTTTTCAAAAAATATGTAAAAAATAAAATTGAAAAATACTTCTCAAAGATATCATTATAGTTTTGAAAAATAAAAAAAAAAATTAATCAAAAAATAATACTAAAAAGTATGCAGTTATTACTAAAATACTTTAATTCTAGATATTCATAAATCTGTAGAACCCTAGAATAACAATACCACAATCCTATGATTATATGTGCCAGATTATCAAGAAACCAAATAAGGAATAAATACTTGTGTCCATGGTAGCAGCTTTCTGTTCTTTTGGGCAATTCTATGACAATAGATGCATGGACTATTGTTTTACTCAATTAAATCACCTTAGATCTTAAATAGGTTCTTTCTCTTCTTGATGGGGAAAAGAGAAAGCTAGATAATTATTTGATGTCTTGGGGACCATAACTTATAATGTTTTTATTTACTTTCCTACTAGAATCCCATTAAATCTAGTTAGATCAATATTGGGTATACACTTATTAAATTCATACTTGGTTAGTAACTTATGGGTTTTATATAAATAGATCACTTAAAATAACACCTTTTAATTAAATAGCCACAATATAATTGTTGTATTAAATATGTTGCCTACATATGGAAATTGTAATTTCCCAACAATTACCCCCAACTAATTAATGACGAAAAAGTAATCAGAACTATGCCCAATTGTTATTGTCCTTGTCAAAATTTAGGTGAACCATAATTCAAACAGTGGTACTTCCTTAGTTGACTATACCCTTTTCCCTACAGTAGATCACAAAAGAACAATAATAATAACACTGAGATCCGGAAGGCCTATAGTTCTTAGCTTAGAAAAGGCCTATGAGCTGAATATAACACTCCTAGGTCCCTGTCTTCCGTGGTTTTCTCTCCATGTTGGTCCTTGTTATAGCATTGATTCAGTGTTGGGTCCTCTCCTTTCATGTATCATTTTCTCAACGATGAAAAATCCTTTCCACCCCCTGCTCAAAAAACTGTAACTATAGGTCCCAGTTTAGTATATGGTATACTTTTTAGATTGGGTTCTACTGTTTTGTTAATAAGAAATTATAACCCCATAAGGTAAATAGGATTGCTCCTCAACTATTTGTCTTGTTATGAATCTAGATCTGTTGTCTCGAATTTCTTATCTTATTGATGGTCTTTCTAATTCTCTTTTGTCATATATGTACATTTAAACATTTGACCATATAACAAAAGCTTAAAAACTACTACAAGTAAATGAGTTGTTAGAATGTTGCTAGGGAGATAACCAATAAGATTGAAAAATTGAACAACATATACGGACTCATTATGTCATTACCTATGCAAATTGAGTTCAATTGTTCTACTCAAACATACCATTAGCAATACAATACATCTTAAAATTTTAAAATCTGCACACATCCTATTTTTCAGCCATTAAATGATTAAAAAGAGAAAATTGTGAAATAATTAAAGCTTTGCCACCTAATTATAAAAATTGAAGAAGCTAAAATTATTGGTTTTAAATCTCATTTAATGGATGAGATTTTGAGCTGCACATTCAGGAAAATGACATGCTTGTTATCTTACTCATATTGTAAATTGCAGCTGAAATGAAAAAAAAAAAAAAAAAAGCAGAAACAAAAATAAAAACAAGGTTAATGCGAAACTCTTAGAAAGTGATAATTTTCTTTTTTAAAAAAAGAAAGTAATAATATCCGATATCTCAGTGATTCCAAATAAGATATTCCTCTTTTTATAAAGCAAATTCGGCCCCATATGGCACAAAGTTTATTTGAAAAAAATGATTCATTGTGATGCCTTAATCTTCAAGACAGTAATCACATTTTGTTTGATTATAAAGGTAAGATAGATATTTAAAATGAGCATTTGCTCTAATCATGCTTAATTTGTTCCTCGTTTGTCTAGCTTTATCTTTTATTATTTGTTTAGAAGATTTATTATTATTATTTTTTCTAACATACCTGTCTTACAAATCTTTGATCATCAAGATTAATTAAGTCTCAAAGTAGTACTTGTACTCTCTTTATTCCGGCCTTTTTTTCTTTGACCCTTGGTCTAATGTTTATCTCCTTATTAAAAAAAAAAAAAAAACCAATTTTATACCTTAAGAAGCAAGCATTGCAACTTGAACCATCAAATTTTGAGTAAGTTTCATAAAATTATGATACTTTTCTTAATTTAATATAATTGTAATTTAATTTGACAGCTTAAAATTTTATCTAACCCTAGTTTTTTTTTTCTTTTTAATATTCTATCATAAAGGTTCTCCAATATTACGACACTAAAGCTAAATTAGGGAAAGGAAATCAAAACCCTCCTGATCATAAAAAAAAAGTTTCATTTTGTATCGGTCAAAGATTTGCCTTTTTTAGCTTTTCTAACTTTATGGATACTGCTATTAATTAATTATATTAACGTTTTCACAACAATTGTTTATTCTAGACTTTTATACAATTTCCTTACGAAAGGAATATGAATTTGTAATATCCTGTTATTTTCTACAAATCTTTTTGGAAGTGGTTCTATAACACATCTTAAACTCAGAGTTTATGCGAGTTTCACTCGAGGAAGCACAAAGACTTTGATGTTGTCAATTACTTTGATAGCCTAGTTGGTAAAAGAAAAACAGTGTTAAGCTCTTACATGCTATAATAAAAGAAAAAAGTTGTTACAGTGTAAAGCTCTCACATGCTACAATATTTATAGTTCTAACCAATAGATAATTCTGACCATTATGTGAAACACCCTGTAACATTTTCAAAGGAGGGTTTAAGGGGGCGTGGCAAGAATAGTAATGCCAATGGAATAGATTATAGAGGAAAGTTTTGCATTTGTCTGGTTATAATTTTTACAAATAATATATCATGAAATGGAATATAATTATTTGTATTTGGAGAGCCATATCCGTAGAATCATTATGCATTAGAATGATTAAATATATATATACACACACACATATTTAAAATGATGTTAGACTCGGTTTCTTCTATCTTTTACTCGACTTTACAAAATGATGCTCACTCTAAAGTCACTAATCTTGTACTAAATAGATTGGATTGCTTATTTTAGACTGTTGTCCCCTAATACCTTACTAAAAAATTAAAAGAAGAAAATAACACAAATGTTTAATAAAGATAACTACATATTACATATTGATGTTTTCTAATAAACTGTCTGCTTGTTTCATAGGTTTGAATAATAGTTCAAACTATTTTACTACAATTTTTTATCTTACAAAAATTTAAATTTCTATATAAACTTATGAACTAGGGCTATAAGTGTTCTTTCTTTCTTTCTCATTTTTTAAATCTTTTGGCTAATAATTGTGCTTAAACTATTCTTATTACTTGTACATTTGTTCCTTGTGCATCAATGAAAATGTAATTATGAGAGTTCGTTTGGAATCTAAACATTTTATACTATAGTTTATGGTATCATGGCAACTATTAGAGCGTGTTTGGTTGATAGAAGGAGAGAGAAGGGGAGAAGTGGAAGAAGAGAGTCTCACTCCAAATCCGCTAAATTAAATCTTCTATTAGTGAAAGAATTTAGAAAATCTATCGTATTCAATCATAAAAGTACTCTCTTACTCTAAAAAATTATTAACAAATTGTAAAATGAGCAATATAATATTTAAACAAATAGCTAAAATTCATCCTTTTAATTCTTTCTCGATTTTATCAAGCAATATTATAAATTAATTTAATTGTATACATCCTTTGCATTCCCGAGCCCTCAAAATCACATCGTTTCTCAATCAAACGAAGCCTTAAGGAGCAACTCATATTTTATATTGCTTCAAAATGGGCACAAATATTTATAGGTATGTGTTCCTTTTCTTTGTTAAAACTTTCTCTCTAGTTTTTCCATGAAAAATCCGCCAATATCTCTCACCAACTTAGCCTTGTTTTTTCTAAACAAAACGCAGTACCTAAATTTGTTACAAACAAGGAACCCTGGAGAGAAGTTTCCCATTTTCTTTTTCAGTTTTTGGTGCTTCAACTCAATTAGGCCCGTGTAAATATAAAAAATATTTGACATTAAAAAGTGTAAAAATAACATATTTAGTATGTTATGATTAAACAAATTAGTCCACTAAACCAATAGCAAATGTCATAAAATAATATTACCCGGGAGTTTTCCACTTTCAATATTAAAATTTGACTTTGACAATTAAGTAAGCTGGAAATAAATCATAATCTTAGCAAGTTAGCATAAATTTGAGGGCAATGATTTTTTTTTTTTTTTTTGAGAAACGTCTTTGAAGCCTTACATGACATTTGGTACGTAGGTTCAAGCCAGTTCAAACCGTGCAGGTGGTTTAAATTAACGTTCAGTGAAATAATAACTGAGGTCAGTTCAAACTATAGAGGCGGTTTTAAAATGGCCTAAACATCTAAATTCTAAACTGTGCCCTCTCAAATTTATACGGTTTGAACTTTTTTTAACGGTAAAAACCTTTACATTCTTGTTTTTCTTTCATAAACCATATTTTTCTAAATATTAGTTATCGTTTTAAACTTGATATTCTCGTTTTAAACCTTTACATTCTAAATGTCAGTTTAAAATTACTTTTTAAATAGTTTAGAACCTAATCATAAAGTATTTAACCACACAATTTTGAACCCATGTACTAAACAAACCATTAGCCTCCCGAAGAAAGTGGTCTGCATTTTATGACACGTGGTCAGGTCACCAGGCCAAGCCTCCCTCAAGTGATGATAGAATTAAACCTATACAAAGTGTGTGTGTGTGTATTTTTGACAAAACCTATACAAAATATCCAAAATTTGCGAGCTAAAGCTGATTTAAGTTCATTATTTATTTATTTATTTTTTTACTTCTGAGCTAAAGGTACTTTTAAGTTCTAATCCACATTTAAATACCTACAATATCTCCAATACATGCCCAATTGGAGCTTTTGGGGGTTTTAATTAAGAGAGCCAAAACATTCAAATTGTTTACCAAGAAGGATCTGCTTAAAATACTCATAAATAGATTTGTTTGATTGGATTCAACTAAACATGCATATTTTCTTTTTCGTGTCACATGATCATTAATTAAAATCATTTATATATATTGTAATATTTTAATTGATACGATATTTTAACAGGCATCACAAGATATTATTAGAGGGACATGAAACGAAATTGGAACAAACGGATGCAAAAATCGAATCCTATTTGATTTGAATACTCATCTCATCTCATCTCATTGTAGAGTTAGAGTTATTTATCATGCATATATATATATACACACACATTAGTATATAGCAGAACTCAAAAAGTTTCAAAAATGAAAAAAAAAGAGTTTTTCAAAAATAAATTTTAAAATTTTAATTTACTACTCTCATTTTCTTCCTCACCATGGACAAAACCCAAATTAGAAACCCTAAATCTCAAAATTTCCTCTCCTTCGTCACTTTGCACTTGCCTTATCTATGTCCTAAATTTCTATATTGTCCTCAGGCCACCGCAAATTTAAATATTGAGAAAATTACATGTTATGCTACACTTTTAAAAGCTGTATTTATTTATGCTGTACTTAAAAAGCTTATACTTCACTATCATTTATATTACATGTTAAATTATGCTACAAATGAACATGTGTAGCATTTTATAAAAAATTTTAAAAGATCATATTTATGAAAATTCTGCTATGATCGTTTTTTAATAGTGCTAAAAACCCAAAAATAAAATAAAAATGAGAATTTTAAAAATTCCTGAATCAAAGATAGGGTGTTGTGTATATGAAATATGTTAGCTTTACAAACAATTTTCACTTAGATGAGATTTTTTAGCAAAATAATTGACGTCTAAAAAATACACTACTTGCCACAGGAATATCCGAACACAAAAAAATCTCAAAATAAAAAATAATAATAATATTCGGAATTATACTAGAACACCATATTCATTCTTTTATCTCGTGTAATTTTCTACCACGATGGAGGGTTCCGGGTAGGGTAAAATGAACAAGAGAAAGAAAAAGAAAAGTACACTAACTGACAGAAACGTACCATGCTCATGCACATCATTTATCAAAAAGAAAATAAAAATATACATATGCACGAGGAGAAAATTCTATATATATATATATATATATATGTATACAAGGTATCTGAAACTTGTGGGGTCGTACTAGTCTCTCGGAGGTGGTCAATAATATATTGAAAAGTAGCAGCTAATTGTCAAGTCAGATACTGCAATATTGTTGCAGAGAATTGAAGAGACTGAATAGGAGGCTTCTCTTTAAGCCTTTCACCGTTGTCAAATCTACAGTTTCACTTTCAGCTTCTTTCTCTCTCCTCTCTCCTCTCTCTCTCTCTCTCTGGGCCATTTTTCTTCAACTCGTTCTCTTCTTCTTGATCTTCTACTTGAGTTTATTGTGGTGTCTCTCCATCTTGGTAAAAAATTATCCGATCTCTTTCAATTACTATTCCTCAATTATGGGATAAGAGCTGATTTGTGGGATTAAATTTATTTTGCTGGCAGCGATCATGGAAGAGTTTTACAGGCTTGATGAAGGTCATGTACTTTCTTGCTCAAACGATCATGTTAATGTCACAAGCACGGGTAACGTTTCTATGTTCCACGGTCCACTGCTTGACGATGATGATGATGATGATGATGGTGATGATCATGATGATGATGATAAAGTCCCTAAGAATGCCTCGGATTCAGAGAATATTTCGGATCTGATCAAGACCCAGATAGCCAAACACCCTGGTTATCCTGATTTAGTCGCTGCATACATTGAATGCCAAAAGGTTATCACAAAAAAATAAAAAATAAAAATAAAAAACCCACTAATTATAAAAGATGAATTTCTAATTCTATCAAATTTTTGTTACTTCTTTTATTTTTTATTTTTTCATTTTTTTTATGGTGTGGTGTTTGTAGGTTGGTGCACCACCGGAGACGGTGTCTCTTCTTGAAGAAATCAGGCGAGAGAACCACACTTTAGGCTTATCCGGTTGCAGCAGTAAAATAGGCGCTGATCCAGAACTCGACAACTTCATGGTGCATATATTGACCAGTATTATTATTTTTTTTTTTTGACTATTTTCTCCGATTTTTCTTCTTCTTCAATAATTTGTCTACTAATATTGTATAGAGTGTGTACTTGTACACCATTTACTATGCTAGAAATCTTCTTGAGAATAATAAAGAACTCAAACTTATATGTGTAATAATTATTTTAAATAAAACTTGGATAGGGGTAATAATTTTCTTAAACTATTTAATTGATTTTTGAGTGGGGTCTCTCTCTTTCTTTTCTTTTTTCTTTCTTTGATTGGAATAAAATTTCTGTTCCTTTTTTTTTCCCCAAAGGAATCATATCGTGAGACTCTTCGAAGATTCAAAGATGAACTATCCAGGACATTAAATGAAGCCACCATGTTCCTTAGCAACATTCAGTCACAGCTGAACAATCTTTGTGAAGGAGCATTTACCAAAATCTTGGATTATGATCAGCCTGGTACGGGCATTTTCTTTCCCTTTTTTTTTTTTTTTTTTAATTCTATAAAGTGTTATTTCTTACGAAAACCACATAATCAGGTTGTACTTCGAGCGTCCCTAAACTAGAAAAAGGAGGTGACATGATCAATGGTGGAGGATAACTAGCATATTTGTTCTTACTAACAAATATACCAGAAATGTTACTAAAATAAATAAATAAACAAACATACACAAAATTTATAGTGGCCCACTTTAAATATGAAAGCGATGTTTACTTTTAATTCTTGCAGTAATTTACTATAAAGGAGAAAAAGATTACAAGAAAAGGTGAATTTGTTTGTTTTCTATATGTAGGCTAATGATTAGACTCCACACACTCAACAAAGACTAATCCATCAACAATGGTTCTCTTCATCTACAAACAGCAACATAAAAGTCCAACTAAAGTTGCCCAATCTTCAGTTTCTATGTCAGAATAATCTTTGTCAACTTATGAGCTGGGTTTTGACTTCCGTAAACCTCTTAAGCTACTAAGATGAAAAGTTGATATTATGAAGTGATAATATGAACCTAAACATGCTATGCCCTAGCATGATAATTTAGATTCTTTACTTAATGAATAACATTCAAACTGTCAAATAGACTGCTCCGATAAGTGTGACAGTTTTTCTGAAAATGGCTGCAATCATACCATCTCTGTACTAGCTTCATCATTGGACATTCTTTGCCTCAATAGTGTGAAGCATTTTGCTTTGCATCTTAGAAACTTAACTAATTGCTATACCACTACAATATTAATATTTTTGTCGGCAATATCACTAGTCAATTCAGTATCAACTATACCCAAATTTGAATTCTTAAAGCACATGGTTAAATCTACAGTGCCTCTTGAACACCTAAAAATTAACTTCATTGCCCCTCTATATTGATATTGGATTTCTCAGGTATATCTTATACGCCTTCTATTGCATATGTTATCTTCAGTCTGGTACACATCATACAATAAAAGAGATTGCTAACAACAGAAGCTTAAGGTGCTATATAGGCCCGCTCTTGCTTTGTTGAAGGCGCTTGTGCTCTTTCGATAGTCTGAAGTGACTAGCTGAAAGGAGTAATTTTTTTTTGCTTTGCTTTCATTTATGTTGAATCTGCAAAGCACCTTCTCACATAGTTCTCATAGTTCCTAGTAATCATTATCCTAAGAATTTGTTTTACAGCCTTTGAGTTCTTGCGTCGCAAACTGCTCAGACATCTCCTTCTCAAATAACCATTTTTTTTTACCACCACCTAAAATCAACGAGTCATCAACATATGCCAGTATAATAATATAAGAGTCGTCAAATTCTTTCATATAACACCAATATACTATTGTCTTGGAGTCTGTTTAAGATCATATATGCTCTTTTGAAGTTCACACACCATTTTTTTCTTTCTTTGTACTCCAACACCTTGTAATTGTATCGTAAAAATCTCTTTCTCCAAATGACTTTGAAAAAAGTTGTTTTTATATATAATTGCCCAAGGGGAAAGACTTCCTTGGTCCCTAAACCAAGTATTGTTTTTTGTCCTAGTTGTGGTAAATTACAAACGTAATACATGTCCCTTTTTTGTTGAACTTGCTTTTTACCGCTTCCTTTGTAACGTTTATTGGAGTATCCTTAGGGCAATAGTTAGGCTTCTCACACTCAATGCATAATTTACCCCAACTATATGTGAAGTTTTTTATTTTATTTATTTTTTTTATTTTTCAATTTGGTGAGTTTTTCTTGGTGGAAGATTGGTGAGTTACGCTATGAATACAAATCAAGAGACATTTACCAACTCAAAGTAACTTACACCAATTCTCTATCCCTCCCTCTCTTTCCAAAAAAAAAAAAAAAAAAAGAACTAGCACTCATATAACATGCTACAAATAATTCATCTCTCACTAAGTATAATCTTTGTTCAGATGAAGCGGCCGGAACAAATTTCGATCAGGAGGAGATTATGGCGCCCTACGGTAAGGTGGACAACGATGAGCGTCCAGACAGCTGTGAGCAGGATAGTTGTGGTGTGGGGGATGCAAGCGTGCAAGCAGCAGACATTAAAGACATGCTATTGAGGAAGTACAGCGGCTATCTTACCCTGTTGAGGACTGAGTTTCTCAAGAAACGAAAGAAAGTTGAGCTACCAAAGCCTGCCAGGGCAGCTCTCCTAGAATGGTGGAACGATCATTACATGTGGCCTTATCCTACGGTAAGTTAATATTCAAAACGCTATCTATTTATTTTATTTTATTTTGTATTATTATTATTATTATTATTATTATTATTATTATTATTTTATACATCTTAGTTGAGGTACAATTAGATAAAAAATAATAATAACGAATCAGAAATAACTAATAAAGTCATCATTCTTATGTGTTACATGTGTGAGGATTTCGGTTATGCCTGGCAGGAAGAAAAAGGAGGGAATGAAGTGTGTGAAATTGTTGAAATGGTCCATGAGACCCAAGGCCCAATCTTGATTTCTCCAAAGTTGAGAGAATTTAAGGCTTGCTATTAAAATATATACATATATATGTATAGGATCAAATTCAAATGTTCACCCTAAATGTACAAAGCATAATCACTTTTCTCTATAAACTTTTAAAACCCCCATTTTGCAATCTAAATTTTGAATTTGTGACTCATTTAATCCATTCTGTTAGATTATCCATTATAAATAGTCATCATGTTTTTTGTCCTATTTAATTGCTTCATTTTTCATTTGTTTTTAATCCAAATTCTAACAGAGCGGGCTAGATAGGATTAATTCAAATTCGAGAGATAAAATTCAAGTGGCAAAGTAAATACGACCACAAGGTTTGAGTAGAGTACAAGTGATAACAATAATAAAAATGCAATAAGAGAAATATCCTTTCTTACTCCCCAATTGCCTACTATAAGCTATAGACCATGTATCTCTCTTATACTAAACAAAAAATAACAAATTTATTTAAAGGAAAAACATAAAATTAATAAATATTATTTTGCATGCATGGATAGAAATATTTTTTCCAATATTTCTCAAATTTATACCAAAATTTCTTAAATTAAAATATCGATATTTCCATCAATACCAATAGTTTTATCCTTGGTTACATGTAAATTGCTTTAACTAAATGGAGATGCATGATAAAATGCAACATATGTAGGAAGAGGAGAAAGCAAAGATATCAGTGGAAACAGGACTGGACCAAAAGCAGATCAACAATTGGTTCGTGAACCAAAGGAGGAGACACTGGAAGCCCTCTGAAAATATTAAGTCTGCTTTGATGGAGGGTGTCAGCTGCGGAAAAGGAGGACCATCTTTTGATTTTAACGATGGAAGCTCATGATTGCAAAACTAATTATCTCATATATTTGATCGATATGTTACTTCTTAACTTGACACCATGTACGGATTTTATAAGTAACGTGATTGGTTGTTTGTCGAATATGACTTTTGCGCTGATGTGACTTGATGATGTGATTATAAACTTGCTGATCAATAATAGTTGACAAAAAACATGGGTAGATTCTTATTATTATTGTTATTATTTTTATTATTATTTTATTTTATTTTATTTTTTGCATGTATAGGCCCAGTAAATTGTTGAGTGGTCATTGAGCTATAGGCGTGAAGCCACCAGTAATCCTTTTTTGATAAAAAAAAAAAAAAGAGAGAGAGGAATGAAACTAGTTTCATTAGAGTTTTGTTGAAACTTGCATATAAATACATTACAAAAGGTTGTTTGATACCTTTTTCATAAATCCGTTATTTAGTTTTTCATATTTGATTTCAATTCGGCAACAGAGAAACAGCAAAGATAGAGAGTGGCACAACTGGAAGAGAAATTTGAAAACGAAAGGAGTGAATAGCAGCTAGGTTGAGATTAAGATATAGAGAGACGAAGACAAGGGTTACTATTTTGACATCGGGTTGTTTACCCTTTTACAAATTGTGTATTTTAGACTTATTCGAAAAATATATTTTGGTTTTGGTCTTATTAATTGTATACTATCATATTATATATTTATATATAATACAAAAATTTATATCTTTTTTCGGCCAGCACTCAATTTTGACTCTAAATATATCAAAAAATACCCTTGAAAGAAAAAAAAAATTAAAACCTAAAACAATAAAAATTTATAATAATGAGAAGATTCTAGAAACGACAAGATAATTAACAACATAATGCGGTTAAAACCAACCAAGGATTACATGCCGAGACATTGATGCCGCCTCTCTTCCCCATGATCACCATACCCAACCACTGATGATACTTAGGGCTGTACAAATAATTGATGATGGAATTAGCCAAAAGAACCGAGTTAAACCGCAACAAAATCCAACTGATAGACAATAATCTAACAATTCGATTAAGAACTGAATCGACTGTAGACGGTGCAGGCAGATATATATGTCTCTGGGTTGGAGTCTTGGAGATTCCCTTGTCACTAGTCCATGCACCCATATTGATGCATTTAACTTGAGCAACATAAAATATTTCTTACGACCATATGTGAGTCCCACACCAGAGGAAAAATACATATACCTCCATAACACAGGCAACATGAGTGTTGGTACCGTTCTTGCAACATGTACAACATAATTTTCGCAAACTTTTGTCAATGTTATTGACAAATTAACATTGGGAAAACAACACAAAATGAGAAACAACATTATGACACAAAAAATTGGAAAATAACATGTGATGGAATTATGTTTCTTGCACTAGTCTCCTTGTGTTTCAGAAGAATGATTAACACTTTTAATGTATACTACCACACACATAAAAAAGCACCAAAAAGTCTTAGACGTCTAGACATAAGTTTTAAGGATGGATTTTCTCCTTGCTTGCCCTTTAGCTTCATAAGTTTGTATTAGTTTGACTATTATTATTTTTTGCGTGTGTTTGATATGCAATCATATTCTAGTGATACGTCATATTTATGTAAGTATTTTTACTCTTTGTGTTTCTCGTACTAGCTCTCACTGTGTTTCTTTAAATTATAGAGAAGAATTTCACTTATACTTTCTATGTCTATCTATTGCGTTTCTCTAAATTATAGAGAAGAATTCCAAGCATTTTTTTTTTGTTTATCTAAATTATAGAGATTTTATTCATAAAACAGAGTTGATGGTGAAAGTTTACTTTTATTAAATTTAAATATGCAATGATGAATTTTTTCAACTAATTTTGGTTGTTGAAGTGAAGTTCATTTTAATTTGGTCACTTCATTTCATATAGAGGTAAAAAAAAAAAAACCCTGTTTATCGTGCACCTCTCGAACACTATTAACTGAAGCGATCAACACAACTTATGTATTATCACGAGATAATTCAACAAATATCACATCTGTTGTACTGTGTTCTAATTTTGTAACCATTTCTATGAAAAAGTTTGAAATATGTTACATCTAAAGAATATAAAGACAAAATTAACCCTAAGTCTTTTATCACTATAAACTCAACTATATTATGAGTTTATCAATAATAGACCTCGGTTTATCAAGATATACTAAATTTAATTGGTGAAAAACTTGAGTAAAGGTAGAAACAAATAGTATATTAGATATAGTTTGTTAATGACAATTTATCAGTGATATAACAAAAAAAGCTTCCAAAAAAAGAAAAACACAAAGAAACTTAAACATTACTTATTGATAAACTCAAATTCATCAATGATAAATTCCAATGTATTTGTGAGATACTCCAAAAGTAAATCAAATATATATCGGTGATTAACTCTAGAGATGTATTAAAACAAGAGTAAATTAGATATAGTCCATCAAATGATAAACTACAATATAATATATCAGTGATATGCTTAAAAATTCAAGATTAATAAACTTAAATAAACAAAATGATTTTCCCCTCTTTCTCCCCGTGGCAATTCATGTTGACGGGTCAAGTTTAGGTTGGGTTAAGGATCAAATTTTTACATAAACTAACTCTATATTAACCCAATCCATGACACGAGCGGGTTGAGAAATCTCATGCTAACACGACCTGTTCTCACGCGAGTTGATACAAAAACGGCCTATTTCTTGTGCAACATTTGAAACGCCAATGTCTCTACTAACCCGTTCCTTATGCAACCTTTGAAACACCAATGCCTCTCAACCCGTCAATGGCCCATGATGTTTTTTAGCTTTGAATTTACACTAATGTAGTATAAAAACAAACATAAAACAAATTTCCTCAAAATCAAATAAGTTCCATAATACAACAACAAAAAATTAAGTCCTAAACTTTTTAAAAACATCCAATAAAATAGCAAGTCCAACAAAATAAAGTCTCAAAGGTCAAATTAAAATCATCTTCTTATTGTTCAAAAGTTAAAGCTAATTTAGTTTGAAGTTTGGTATGAGATAACGTCAGCTAAGGTTTTGTCTTATGGGTATATTTGATAATAGAGAAAATATTTTAAAAAACATATAAATAACTGATCGTGGGTTAGACGGGTCATTTTAATGTCATGTGGGTTAGTTTTAATGTCATATAAATAACTCGAACATGACATGTTTTTAGATGGATTAGTTTCATATTGACATTAAAATGACCCATGGTTAATTTTTTTAACCTTAACCCGTAAAATAGCATGTCGGGTTTATGTCATATTGACGTGTCATAACCCATATTGCCAGCCCTACTCCTTCATTTCCTTCTTGCCCTGGCTGCTGCCACCACTATAATCGTTGTTGCCACCCTATCACGAGTCTTGGGGCCTCTGCCACCATCGACCTTCCCCCATGCAAGCTTCATCTCTTCTCTTTGTTCAAGTATTTGCTCCATGTGTGCCGATTTTGCATCGTCAGTCTATGGAAAAGCCATCGCCTACCTACTGTCCTCCATCAACCGTCATTGATCTCCCTTCTCTGCCTCAACAAATAGTGGCTCTGGAGTTGTCAAGGTGCGATCATGAATGAGATCATAGATTTGGTTGCCATGAACTTCCTCTCAAGAGCTCTTATGACGCTAGAGCTAATCTCAAATTAAGAGCTTATGACAATGCTGGGGCAGCAATGTCCTCTTTGTTGGTCCTGACCACGCCGATGGCCACCGATGGGAAGAGAAGAGAGAAGGAGAGGGAGAAGGAGAGGAAGAGAAGAGGTAAATAATATAATTTTTTTGTTATAATAGGCTTTTTGCAGCAAGAAAGTGGTACGAATCAAAGAGTTCAGAAACAATATTCAGAATCTAGAAAAGTGTAGTACAGCCAATTAATTCGTACCATTATATACGCTATTAATAATAGAAATAAATATGTATTTGAACAATAATTATATGCACATACATATCATAACATAAAAGATAGATCTAAAAACATTTGGTCATAAGAGAAGTTGGATATTTTATAGGCTTTCCATTTAAAGAAAGGATAAAATCAGAATCTCCAACGCATTATTGCTTTCCAATTCAATCTTCCCATGGGGGATGGATTGTTTTCCGTTGGGCTACTCAAGATTTTTGGTCAAAAACCCTATTTTGTTTATTTTTATTGTTTTTTTTTGAAAGCTTTCTTGAAAAAAAGATACAGTAAGAGAGAGAAATGTGGAGGAGAACCTGAGGTCTTATTCTTCTGAAAAAAAGTCCGAGGATGTCAGCGATTGGCCATGGATTTCAAGTCACCCAATAATGCATAATTGTGATGATCAAGAGATTCTCCTCCTCATCATTGTCCGCTTCGTCTTTTTCATCGGATTCAAACTCGAAATCCAATGGAAGGGATAAGGCCAACTAAATGATAAACAAAGGGGAGTCGACGCCATTCACAGTGGCTCTGAAAAGCAAGCTTGGAGCGAAAGGCTAGGGAAAGAGGCGTGTGAGGGCATCAATATCGACATAGCCGTTGAAAAATTTGAGTGCGTAGAGAAAATAGAGGCTAAGAATTTCTGAAAATAAGAGAGTATGTTTGAGGCATGTATGAATACTTTCCTTAAAGGTTTTATTAAGTTTGCTAAAGAGTTTAATGGCAAATTACCCAAAGATATAGCAAATATTTGAACACAATATACAACAACAATATTGATATGACATCTATAAAATTTAGGAGATCTAATAATAGTCAAGGGTGCTATTTTATGAATAGACACAATCAGTTTAATCCATACAATTTTTTACACAAAGAAACCTCTTCATTTGTAAAGATATCTTCTCATTTATAAATGTATTTATTCATGTGTCAATGCAACTATTTACAATAAATAGTCCATTGCTAATATATGTTTAGGTTTGTATGAAAACATACAATTAATGAATATATTGGTTTGGAACAACTCAAAGAACACATAATTTTATTATGTATCTACTTGAGAGAGCGCCACAACACTAGTTCTTGGGCGCCGCGATGCTAGGTGCAATGCACCAATTTTTCCGTGTGAAAACGAATTGGGCGCTATGGCGTTGCCCTTTGCACCTGGGCAACCCAGCCCACAAGCACCATCATCTAGTGTGAAGGCAGTATGTATTCTATCCTTCCGTATGTGTTTATTTATTTCAGAGTTGCGACCTCAATTTTGAGCACTGCGACGCTCCTTGCTAACTCAAAGCACCTTAAAAATGTGTTTTCCACTCATCATAATGTGATCTTTTCATTTTAAATGATTGAGTTAGACATAATGTAACCTCTCCAATAATCCCCCAGTAGATATAATATTTCTCAAGATTCAACAATAATAAACTCATACATACAAGAAGGTATCTTTCGATTTTAATTTTCAATTATTGAATATAATTCAAAGTATTCACAAGACAATAGTGTACTTTGTATCAAAATTTGTCTCTTAAGCAAATATCAGAAATATATTATATATAAGATATCCTAGATTTCAAATTATGTTCTAATCCTTTAGCACTATTCTGGCCTTGTGCTCTATCTTAGATTCATGAGCATTTACAAGACAAAACCATGGTCTTGTTAGAAATGGTATCATTTTTTATGTTCACTTAGGTGAAGTTTCAAATCATGTCTCTATCTACTTAAAAACTTGAACTTCATTAAGAGTTAACATTCAACCTCAACCACATAGTTCCTTGCACCGAACATCTTGGAAGGGAGACTTGTTCTTAGCCATTTAACTCAATACAACTATTATATGACCGGGTTGCCAACACTTGTGACTCTTTCATAGAAAGGCTTCAATCCTATTCCAATATATGTGTCCTTGACTAAGTCTCTTGAAAGACCTTTTGTCAATAGATTTGCTAGGTGTTTGTTAGTCCTAACATAAACAACATTAATAACTCCATCGGTTATTAGTTGTTTCACATATTCATGTCTCAAGCTAATATGCCTGTACTTTCTATTATAAACTTTGTTGTAAGCTCTAGAAAATATAGCTTTGCTATCACAGTGCAAAGAAATAGATGGCATTGGTTGTGGCTATAACTTAATATAAAACAATAAATTTCTCAGCCATTCTACTTCTTTTCCCAAGGTTGCAAGTGCTATAAAATCACTTTCTATTGTTGAGCGAGTTATGTACATTTGTTTCTTAGAGGCTTAAGACATGGATCCTCCTATTATTGTGAAAATCCAATCATCTATAGATTTATTATCACTTGTATTAGTTATCCAACTAGCATCTGAGTGTCCTAATATCGCAGGATAATCATTGTAAAATAAACTCAAATTAAAAGTCCTTTTAAGATAACTGAGTATCCTACTTAATTGCATCACCAGGTTACTCTAAATCTTGACGTTTTGCATACCGCAAATACACTATCTAGCATTGTACAATGCATAGCATACATCAAGATATGCCAATTGCACTAGCATATTTAAGTTCTGCAACCGCTCGACCATCATTTTCTAGTAATTTAATACTAGAATCATCTGGGGTATTAGCTTCTTTAAACATCCAATGATTGACTTTAAGAAGAACCTTCTCAATGTAATGAGATTGACATAATAAGTAACACCTATTATACTTTCTCACATTCATACCTAAGATAGTTTCTATCTCACCAAGATTTTTCATCTTAAATTGTGAAGTTAAATACATCTTAATATCATTCTGTTGGAAGACAAATACGCAGTGGAATTTTAAAATTTTTTAATAAAATATTTTTTCAAAAAATAAGTTAGACATGCTATATATCTATATATCATAAATTAATAAAAGATCTTTGTACTTTAGTGAATTGGTAACTATACTTCTGATAGAACATTATTCGATAGAACTCTTACAAAAGACTCACATCCGAAAAAACCTCAACCAACTAATCTTCTTTGTTATTTTTTTCCCACGATCGGAATACGATGTTGAGATTGATGCTTTTAAAGCATGTCATTTCGTCCCAAATTAACTTTATGAAAAATAAAATATTACATTATTGATAAATAATATTCCCTGATGTTCTCCATGATATATATATATGCTAATATGTATATGCATGCAAATATTATAAAGATTTCGATACTTATAAAAGTTTAGAATCATATGTATGAAGTGCTCATAATATATAGGATATGATTATGTGTATTTAATATAAATTTTAGTTTATAATCAGTAGATAAAGCTAGATACTTTATCTTCTTAAGATTGTGATGTTGTCTCTTCCTAGTTTGGTGGAATGATTATATTCAAATTGTAGAAATGTGATTACTGGATAAAGGCATTAGTGAGTTTAGAACACATTAAACCTAGACCATGATAGAAATTAATTTCTTGTGCAATTTCATAATAAGAAGTTAGAATCCTATCAACATTGATCATTTTATGGATCATACCTTAATCTTGAGGTGATTAGAAGACTCACATCTATTTACCATGTC
>CAMOHE010053534.1:0-15650 GCA_946598075.1 Artocarpus hirsutus
AATTAAATTCTCAAAATTTTCGTCATGATTCTCAAAGAAATCTGCAACGTCCAAGTGTGTAAAATCTGTGGGATCATGGTGTTCAACAAAGTTTGTCTCAACAAAGTTTGCCTCTGCACCTTTTTCTTTTTCCTTCAAGGAAGCTTGGTAAAGATCAACAAAATGTTTAGACGTGCGACATGTACGTCTCCAATGCCCCTTCATGCCACATCTATGGCAAGTATCTTCATTGTTCTTAAGGGCTTTATTTTGAAAACCCTTTTCTTCTTGTTTCTCCTCGTTCTTGTCCCATTTTTGATAGTGAGATGCAACTTTTTTGAAATTTGAGGAGTTTTGGTTATAATAATCATGATCACGACTACGATCATGACCACGACCACGACCGCGACCACTATCGCGACCGCGACTACAACCATGTCCATGTCCATGTCCCCGTCCACTATGCCGACCATGCCTAGGATTTTCAACATATGCCGCATTCGCTTCAGGGAATGGCATTGATCCAGTTGGGTGAGATTGATGATTTTTCATTAACAGTTCATTATTTTGTTCGGCAACGAGAAGACATGATATTAATTCAGAATATTTCTTAAAGCCTCGCTCTCAATATTGTTGTTGCAAAAGCACATTAGAGGCATGAAAAGTAGAGTATGTTTTTTCTAACATGTCTTCATCAGTAACACTCTCTCCGCATAATTTTAAACGAGAAGTAATTTTAAACATTGCTGAATTATACTCGCTCACAGTTTTAAAATCTTGCAGTCGTAGGTGCATCCAATTATAGCGAGCTTTAGGAAGAATTAGAGTCTTTTTTGGTGGTCATACCTTTCCTTTAAATTATTCCAAAGGACATATGGATCTTTTACTGTCAAATATTCAGTTTTCAATCCTTTATGGAGATGATGACGAAGGAATATCATTGCTTTTGCGCGATCCTGTGAGGATGCGTCATTTCCTTCTTTTATTGTATTACCAAGATTCATAGCATCAAGAGTCCATGCCAAATAATTATTGCCAGAAATATCAAGAGCAACGAACTCTAGCTTTGTAAGATTCGACGTTGTGCAAACTAGTATATGATAAAATAAAGTCAATAAGAATTACAATAATTTATTCTTAATTGATTAACAAAAGGACAAAAAAAATTAACAATATGAGAATACCAAAGACTAAAGAGAACAATAGAAAAAGACAAGAGAAAATTGGAGACAAAAACAAATTTTTATACTTTCACTTGTGAAGAATGAATCCATACAAGCTTAGTACAACTTCTATTTATAGGCCAAGTCATCATAGTAGAGGTAATTGTAATAGACATAAATTACATATGTTTCATATACAATTAAAGGAGACATAATGCACAATATTAAGAGGGATTTAATGGGGTGATAATGTAGTCTAAATGTGAATTATAAATTTGCAATAAAATGCTTGCTTGTAACTCATAGAATACCAAGAGGTGGCATCCACACATACTTGATTCACAACAATTTACACTTTTTATTGTCGTTTAAGTTTCAAATAGGAGTGACGCCTAATTGAAGAGACAAGAATAGTTAGAATCACCAGGTAAAAATAATGACGTCTTGTATCGTAGTTCAATCATATTGGACGATTAATCATGATTAATACTAGGCAATAACAAATTTTAATTTTTTTTTGTAGCTTATTATTTCTTTCATTGGTTATGAAAGAAACATAACCGCCGTGGCAGGGCCCAACAGAAATGGATGGCTGTCTTTTACCAACTTAAAGAATTTTTGGGCTGCATAGGCTTGCAAGTGGGTGTTGCCTAATGAATTCATTCTCCAATTGTTCCACAGATTTTGCTAAAATCTATGTTCTACTTCTCTGTCCTTTTCTCCTCAGTTTCACTCGGTCAAGCCAATTTGCCAAAATTTTCTTTTCAACTAATGCGCAAAGCAAACCAACAGAAAAGAAAAATGACAAGTAAATAAATAAATAAAAGAGGCTGGGATTATTGCAGAGTTCTTGAATTAACATGTAAAACTAAATGGGTATTAAGCTAAACAAACAAACATGATCTTAGTGTTAATGCATATGTGGTGCTATTTAACATTTTTTTTTTTCTATTGAAAAAGAAAATCTCAAAGAGCAACGCTTTCACATCTTTTCTACCGAAAAAGAAAAAAGTTCTTTTTTTAAAGATAATTTCGGGATTAGATCTAGTAGAGACAGGGGCTTGTAGTTAAGAGGATTAAAGCATATGACTACAAACCACAATGTTGGGGTTCGAATAACCGGCCAGAACAAGAATGACCTTTCCCTTTTGAGAGTTGCATGATCACGATCAGGATTGTGGATGAAAAGCTAGCAAGTCTTTTGTCGAAATGAAATGCCTTTACTCTTTTTTTCTTCTTTAATGGCATAGTACTTAAATATAGTAGGAATGAACCAGCATATATATATATATATATATATATATATATATATATATTGTTTTACACTAATACTGTGCAGATTTGAATTGTTTTATTTTTTATTGGAAGATTGAGGGAATTGAGTCATTATTAATTGAGAATAAAAAAATAGACTAAAATATAATAGTGTTTAGTAAATAACTCGTGTAGATTAAACAAATTTTATTTTTATATATAATAAACGTGGAGAGAAACATGAAGCAACAACGAAATAATAAAAAACAAAAACGAAAAGAAAAAGAAGAAAAAGAAGGTAAGATTGGAAATTTAAGGGTTTAAAAAAACCACATGATTTTAAAAATACTATATACTTAAAATATTTTAAAAAGTGTGTTATTTGCTACATTAAAAATTGAAACTGTGTTATTTGATGTAATTTTTCTTTTTTTTTTAATTTCCATTAAATTGATGTAATTTCTCTTTTTTTTTTAATTTCCATTAAATTTACATATTGTTTGATTTTACAGAGAAAAAAAAAAGCCTTTTAATACAAAGAATTGTTAGATCTCACCACACTTACGTTTTTAATTGAAGTGTAGATGCGATGTAAATGGTATTCATGCAAGTATTGTTGAAATAAGTCATTTATGTCCCACTTATAAAAAGCTGCAATTTATGAGTTTCATACTACGTCCAAAAGTCTTGCTCTCATTTAGTATTAATGGCTATTGGATGCATCAATTCAAAATAAACAAAGGATAGCACATAACCGGATTCAAATTCTTTGTTATGATGTCCAACTAATCATATTATAATACGTCATTTGAAAAGTTTAAAATAGTATTTAATTGACTTTTATATATTTTTTATTAAATAATATGTCATAATATAATTGGTTTGATATTATTTAAAACATCAAAAAGTAGACTATTTAAATCCGCATATAACATAGTCGATGTTGCGTTTTTCAACGCAAATTTTGGATGTTGTATCTCTTCATGTTATTGTTATATCTAAAGATTATTATGCAATGTTTTTTATTTGTAAATGTTACATCGCGAGGATAGTTCTTTTTGCTTAGTTATGTATGATGATTACATCACCAATAATAGATGGCATTTTTCTTAAAACAAACTTTATTTAATGGATCGTTTGTTGCCCTTGATTTAGCTTGATGAACTCAATAGTATAGTAATCCGTTCGACTCCTCCAACATGAATAAATTCTAAACTAGGAAGTTAAAATCTACTGTAAAAATTGTAACAGGAACTTAGTCAGCAATATTACCAAAGATTTTTCTGACTAAAGGACAGGTTAATTCATTAAAAAGTTAAGGAATTGCAGGCATTCGTTGGAGACAGGGAGAGACATCTTCTTTGCAGCCTTAAGTTAATTACATTGACACCTTCACTGTTTTGTCAAAATAATAGAGACATTCGTTTTGTTAAAGCTAATTACGTTGATAGTCATTGATTTTAATTCTATTAACTTTTAATCCAAAACAACAAAAATACACTTTTAATGTCAACAATTGATTTAAAAATACCAAATCACAGCCACTAAGTTGAACCTTTACAAAAAAGGTCTAAATCAGATAAAAAAAAAAGTCCCACCTTTGGCCTAGCCCTCTTGGTCTCCACATCCATAGAGCCGTGTCGCTTCGTCTCAAGACGTGCCCTCGCCTTGTGCTATCGCAACATCGACCTAGGCCTTCTCCCATTGCAACCCTGTCTCCCCCCCCATCCTGCAGCCGACAACATCTTGACTCGTAATCACATACAAGTATACACGGTTACAAGTAATAAAGTGAGAGTAAGAGTGTTGATTTCTACAGAATTGATTATTCTATTTTCACTATCTATTGCGATTTAAGGGCTTACAACTTTATCTAGACAATCAAGAATTAATAAGCAATTTTAATTAAAAAGCATGAAATTAAGAGAACTAAAATTAGAATAATAATAATAAGCTTAAGAAAGACTGAAGAATAATAAACCAATAATAAAAGAATATAGAGGAACTCCTTTATCTAGCCTTTATCATGTTTCTTTATTTGCCTACATTATTGCGCCATAATTCACCTAATTTATTAAAAACTTCTAATATATCCTAATTCTTTTCTTCAAGTACACAATTGAGAAAATGCCCAAAAAAACCAATTCTAATATCCTTATATGAAACCAATTATTAAATACTCATTAAGGTCAAATTGTGACGACATGTCTTTTCAAGCAGTCACTTAACTTTCTTTAAACATTATTTCTTAAATATTAATCTTACTTACTTAGTAAGAAAAATACTGAATAAATTTGTTTTCTTTTCCTTGCCTTTGTAACATACTTAAAAGGTTGTTGCATCTTCTGTTGCAACTTGAGTTGAGACATTGCTCAATACTTGACTTTAAAACAATTTCAAATCATTTTTTAAAACTTAATAAGAAATATTTCTTAAAATATTGACTCTTTTTTTAAGAAAAAAAAAACTTTGAAAACACTATATCAAATAGTAGGAAAATATTTTCTTTCAACAGCAGAAACATACTGTAGTAGTACCAATACCCAAATCTTCGCATCTGTCCTCTGCCACGCCGAGCTCTGAAAACAAGTCCTATAGTCATCTATAGGATTACCTACAGCATGAATGAACTTTTATGAACTTTCACTCAATAAATTCAAACGTAATCTCACAAATCATTAAAACATGTTTTATAAGCTTTTCTCATGAAAACCTTTCCTTTTAAACGTTTTTCATATAACATTTCTTAAACGTTTTTCATAAACGTTCTTCCTAAACCCTTTCTTGAAAACATAAAAATGTTTTTCACAAACATTTAACGTAAAACATTTCTCAGAATGTTTTTCATAATCATTTCACATAAACACTAAATAATAAGGAATATAAGGAAATTCATAATGCATAATTCCATTTATGCTCAATTATGAACTTTCAATTATGAGCATCTTATGATCATTTATTTCTTACTTTACCTTTTTATCTTTATTCCTTAACTTTCCTTATCTTATAAACTTTAATGTTCGTACCAACATCATTAATCATGAGATCATAAACATGATGCTTCCCCTGTGGAAGACTTATGACCATTGAACATCGAGGTCATAACTTTAACTTTCCTTGTGTACCTCACATCAAGGAGGTCACAACTTTACCTTTACTTTTAGTACTTCACAACAAGAAGGCTGGTACAACACTTCCTTTCTATCTATATTTTACCTTCTTTTTAACTTTAGTGAGCATGTCAAATGCTATCACATCATATGCAAACATATTTGCAAATCATAACTTGTTCTCTTTAAAACTTATTGCATAACAAATCCAACATAAAAGTTATAACTTAAACTGTAAAACATTATGCATTAACAAAATGCACACGTACTTTAAACATAATTATTACAAATACGTTGCAAACTTTTACTTAATATTTAAAACTTTATGCATAACTAGTGAAAACATACTTTAAAACAACTTGTATAACAATTGTAAACACATTTGCAAAAATATATATAAGCATTTGAAAATCATTTACTTCATGTTGTAGGTAAGATTTGAACTTACCTATCTATAGCTCTAACATTCATGTTTCCTTCCTTTTCCTTTCAGTAGTCAGGTTCTGTATCCTAACTATACGACACTTGACTTGTTAGTTAATTTTTCATATTACCAATCTACTCGATTGATAACATAACTTAATCATTAAACATTCATTCCTTTTACATAACTTGTATACTATCGGGTCACTTCCTTTTACTTTGCTTTGTAGCCCACTGGGGTAACCTTTCATTTTACTTAACTCTGTAACCCATCGGGTTATCACTCTTTTTACTTAACTTGTAACCTATCAGGTTACCTTTCTCTTTACTTAACTTTGTAACCTATTGGGTTACCTTTCTTTCACTTGAACATCTCTTATTAAATTTCCTGTCTCATGTGACGTTTTCATTACTTAACGGACTATAGAACATTTTTCGTATAAGAATGTTTTGCTAATTTGGAGTGTTTAGCTCCATTTTAGTCGTTTATTCAAAAATGACGATTTTTATCCCTAACAGGTTTTTCTTCAATTTCGTTACTTGCTAAACTTTTTGCTTCACTTTTCCTCCCATTTCTTACAAGTTATGAAAAAATTTCCGCTAAGGAGTGTTTTCTGACATCAGGCATTTCGGATCCATTTTGGCCTTTTCATAAAATGACCATTTTGCTCTTGATGAGTTTTAGAAAACTTTCAGAACCCGTTTTTAAATCATCATATATTTCTTTATGTCTCATAATATTACGAAAAACAAAAATAATGGCTTTCTTTTCAATTAAATCCATTTTTGTCAAAACTTTATAGTTTTGACCTAAACTTGAAAATCCTTGCGTTTTTGCCCTTAACGTTCCTTTCTTTCATTCTTTACTTGATTAAACTCTAAATTCTTTTATGATTACTCACTACCTATAGCAGTGCAGAAACCCAATGTTCCCTGATGAAAATTTAGTTTTCACACGATTTTACAGTTTTGGCCTAATACGTAAAAATCTTTACATTTTTGCTCTTGGGACCAAAAACGACCACTTTATACCAAAAAGTTTAGTTTTTTGCAAGGAATAAAACTTCCTAAAGTTCCATGATCAAATTCAAAACATTTCATAACGTTTCTATTTCATGAAATTTTATGCTTAAAAGCTTGTAAAATTCATAACTCCTCAACCGAGCAGAATTTTAACAAACTATCCATGCTGTCTCAACGGTTTCAATGAGTTCTACAACTTTTATGTTTTAACTTTCCTTAAATTTCAATGTTAAGGTGGACTTTTTTGCTGATTTTTAAATCTACCAAAGTTTAGCAAAACATTGTAATTTACTCCTTTTGAAATTTTACAAAACTTTGTTCACTAAAGTTGTTTCCTTCACTATTTTGACAGTTCCATTCCTTATTTAGAACACAATTTAGCCTCTAAGGCCCTCAAAATCCCATTCTTTTGAAACTACTTAAACTTTACAAAGTTTAATAATTTCCTATTTTTAACCACAAAACCCTTACTTTCTTTCTTTCTTTCATCATCATCATTAATATAAAACATAAAACAATCATGTCATAATGTCCATCTTACATGCCTAGCTTATACCATGCATCAAACACTTGGTATGCATAACAAAACATAAACTTTGGCTTAATTAAAAAGACTAGGATTTTACCTAATCCATGTAAAGTTCTTGTCCCCACTTCTTGGCACTTGAAGGCTCCCAAACTCCCTTGAAAACCATCCACAACACAACCCATGAAAATGCCATCTAAATCATGAACAAAACCCTTAAACATAATAGGAAAAGCTTGAGTTTTACCTTGGAAACTCTTAAATCCTCATATCCTTCACTTGTTCTTGTTTCCTTACATGATTTGAAGCTTGGGATTTATCAAAATTTTGAGAGGAAGTAGCATGAGGCCGGGGGAGGGGGGGCGGGGGGCGGTGTGGCGGGGTGAGGGGTGGGAAAAAATGAAGGATTTTTTCTTCACATTTGCTTTTTATTCTTTACTTTCATTTTTGGCAACTTGGTGGCTTATGAAGATTAGTCACCATTTTGCATTAATTGGGAGTTAAAAGTTTGCTTAATCTTGGCAACATTTGATTGGCCACATCAAGGGATATTTTGGTAATTTTTCACCAAAATTGATGACTTATCATTTTAGTCATCACTTGCCATCATTTGGCTTAACTTGGCAATTTATAATTGGGCCACCCAAGGGGGGGTTTGGTGGCAAATTTTCATTCATTTTGGTGTCTCATAATGGGTCCCACAAAGACTTCTTACACAGTCTAAATTTATACTGACAGTATTTTTTCTATACTATCGGTATTTCTTTCTATACAATTTATTAGATCCCACAACCTCTCATACTTATTTACATCCACCACTTAATATAATCCTTATACTGCTTAACTTTATACAGTCTGAATTTATACTAACAGTATTTTTCTTATCCTACGTGTATATTCTCTATACTATTACAAGCATACATAGCATTCCTTACTCATTCATGTCCTCTAAATAGTATTTTCCTACATTGCTTTAACTTTAAACATCTAATTTCTACTGCTTAACCTTAAATAGTCCAGTTCCGACACTGCATTATTTTTACAGTGTAATTTTCATACTATATAAATTTATCAGTGTACTTTGTTACACTATATTATTCTAATACTGTCTAATTTTTTATATTATTATAAAGTTTCTTCCTTAAACTATATTTTTGTCTTAACATTTGTTGCAACATATTTTGCAACAATTAGGCTTTTCAACTTGTTTTTCATATTCTTCCTTTCTAGTATAAGATTATGGCGTGATTTTTATCCTTAAAAATCATGTTTTTTACTTTTATGGACTTTATCATAAAAATTGGATTAAATAATAATCCTTGTGACACATATTTTGCTTAACTTAATCCTTAAGTTATTGCATTTTTAATGAACTAGAAATATTCGGGCGTTACACAAATTCTATTGAGTAGTCAAAATGAAAATTATAGGTCCCTTGACTCTCCCAAAACTGACATTTAAAATTCTCCTCTCCTAAGTAACAATTCTAAACATCAAATAAAACTAATTAGGGATCAATCAACTAGAAGCATAAAGATCAAGGAAACACAAATAAATAGAGAGAATTATATAGCAATAATCATAAGCAAATTATCCAAACACGAGTCTAACTAGGCTACATAACCTTCTAGACAAACAATTTAGCTCATTATGGTCTCAATTAAATCCAAACTTAAAGACTTAAACATCAAAACAAAATCCATCATAATTCTCAAAGAAAATCTCAAGAAATAAGATAAAAAAGAATAAACGAGTTGCTTAAGCTCCAAGAAGTTCTTCAGGTCTTCTTCCTTTCTTGAATTCCTCCAAAAATTGTTCAAGGAAGTGTTGAGTTCTCCTCTTCAAAACACCAAAATCAAGCTTTTTCTTGAAGTTGAAGCAGCTCGGCGCTGAGGTGGGACTTGAATGGCGTTGGGGCGTGCCTCTGTTGAAGGGCATCCGAGGTGAAGCTCAGACAAGCACGGTAGCAAGAAAGTCTGTGGCAGTGGGGGACGCACCCGCTAGAGGTTGCCCTGACTTCTTTCTCACGCTGGAGTGTGGATGAAGTTTGTTGGACTGCCATGGCCTTGCTTTCTTTCCCACAAAATAATGCTTCCAAACTTTTAGTTGACTCCAACACTCCTTAGCCCAATCAGACCTAATAAAGCATATAAAAACTAACATGTGTCTTAAAATTAGCAAAATATATAAGTGAGAATAACAAATAAAAAGGTGGTTCTATTCACACCTCTCATTTGACTATTTACATCCTCCTTTAAAATAAATTTTTATGTCACAAAAAAACCTTTCACTAAAATGACAAAAAAGGTCAATTATAAATAACCTTACATAATTTAAATTATTTTTTAATAAATAGAAACTAATCCTATAATATTCATTTTTAATATATAGAAATTAATTATCTATAGTTTTCTTTTCACACATATATATAAATAACGACAAAACCCTAATTTTCACTATTTAATGGCAATTTCAAAAAATCATATGACTTCTATTTTGTAAAATTGTATACAAATAATTTTTTTTATATTTCATTCTTAATTTGGTTTTTGTTTGAATAAAGTAATATTCATGATAAGTGCTTGTTTAGTTAAATTAGTAGATGTAATAATAAATAAATAATATATTTTTTAAAAAAATATAATTTGTAGATACAATATTCTTTTTAAAAAATTCTAGTGAATGTATGTAATTTTTAAATTAAAAATTTCTTCTATGTATGAAAATATTTCATGCCTAAAACTTCAACAAAAAATAAAACATAAAATATAAAGAGAGATAGAGAAATAAGAATATAATAAATAATTAAAAAAGATAGGTGTGAAAAGAAAAAGAGATGAAAGAAAATAGTAATCTTAAGAGTAGTTTTAGAACTATATGAGGTGTAAAAAACAAATTTAGTTATTTCAAAATTATACGAGATGTATTTAGAAGAATAGTATAGAGAGACAAAATGAGGTGTAAATAGAACCCCCACATAAAATCAATCTATCAACCCCCTCTCTGTCCTCCTCCCCTCCATGTCAGCCCCTACAATGTCGATGCACCATGTGGCTTGAATTAAATCGCGAGGGAAAGAAGGGGGCGTGGGGGAGAGAACATTTCAAAATTTTTGTATTTGTTTTTAATTTTTTTCAAAAAATCTGTCTTTTAATGTTTTTAATTTTTATAGGGGAAATTATATTTACAACCCTAAGTATTAATTAAGGCACCCCTAAACATTTAAAATTTCAAATTATTTTCTTTTTAATATCAAAACCTTATATAATATTATTACAATTGCCTTTATATAAATCCCATGCTTAAACCATCTTGTCAAAAAATTTTGCTTCCTTCTTCTTCTTCTCTTTTTTTTTTTGGCTAACATTCCATTTCAATGATTTTTTTTTTCTCCAATTCACTCGAACTTGAAATGAAATCATAACTTAAATTACTAAAAAACAACAACTTCAAATACCAAAATATTCTCAGCTGTAAACAATGTATATATTTCTTCTCTTTTCTCTTTTTTATATATATTTTTTAGGCTAGAAGGTGTTCGAATGGGACCAAAACCTAGAAAAGGCAAACATATACATAAATCTTCTCTCAAATGTTCATCCAAAGAAATTCTACTGCAAGATTCAATAAAAGCACATTGAAGTTGGAATGAAAGGCAACACACGTTTTCTTAATGTCAGTCAAACTTCTCAAGTTTCATCCTTCTTCGTTTTTTTATTTAAGAATTTAGGAATAGATTGTTTAAACAACAAGAACTTTATATACGTAAATATTCTAACAAAAGAACTTTAAACAATCAGTAATTTAAATTATGATTTCAAGGGCACCATTTCAAGTTTAAAAGAAATTGAGGAAAAAAATTTATTAAAACGAAAAGTTAGCCAAAAAAAAAAAAGTAAAATCTTTTTAACAAAATTGCATTCAAGTATGGGGTGTTCTGATAGGCCTAATTATGGAATTATATGAGATTTTAATATCAAAAAGAAAATATTTTTAAATTTTATATATTGTGGGTGTCTTAATAAAAACATGGGGTGTAAATATAATTCCTTTTTTTGTAATTTTGTTATCATTTTTAAACTTTTATGAAAAGATAGAGCATTTAAATGATGATGAACTAATTTAGCTAGATCTAGGTATCTTAACATACAAAGAAAACTAATTTGTAAAAAAAGTCACATTCTAATTTCTTGAAATTTGAAAAAAGAAAAAGATAAAGGAAGTTCTTTTTATGAGTGAAAATTATAGTTTAAAGCCCTTAAAAATTATAGTTAAAAGTGTATAAAAATTAAATAAAACTTATTTATTGGTGTAATAAAAGGGTAAAAATTCATTTTAAAAAGTACATATAAATAAAAATGTTTTGTTATTCATGAAGAGGCATTTAAAAAAATTGACAGTCAAACTTTAATCAACTTTTACGGTCAACTAACAAAAGAGGTATCTATAAATGTTTTTTAATTAACTTAAAAAGTATTAACGTAATTAGATTTGGTCAAAAGGGTGTCTTTGTTATTGACAAAAACACAAAAAAGTCAGTATAATTAACCCTTGTAGCTTCACCCTTTAGAGTTCACAGTCATAAATAAAATAGTTTATTAAAAGAAAAAAAAAATTGAAAATATAATGACTTGACCTTATAAAGTTAAAGCTTAAAGGTAAAACGAAGAAGCCTTCGCTTAGAACATTCAAAACTCACTGGAAACTACTTCAAGGAAAATAGAACGTGCCATTCAATGGATGCTGAAATAAACCACCAACCGCCCATATTCAATTACACATCATCAACTTGAAGTGACGATGTATACCTTCTCTTGAAGAAATCCGGAGGGTCAAAGGAACTGGGCTAGCCAAACTCATATAAAGCCCACTAAAATTATTATTTTGCTTGGCATTTGGTAGCAGTTTTGCAACTTTTGTTTCCCTTTTTTTTTTAGTTCACATCTCTCACACGAGTTCAATTTAAATCTGTTCTGTCTGTATGCTATTCTGGGTAAATTTTATGTTCCAAAAAATGAATTCCTTTTCTCTTCTACATTTGTTACAAGGGAATGGTTATACTAACAAGCAACCACACCCAACAACAACTACACTATGCTGAAGGATTTTTTCTTTCTTCTTAAAAAAACTAATCTAGCAAAAAAGGGACTATTTCATGCCAACCTAGGAACAAAATGTTTCATGGGCGCCTAACATATTTTAACATGTTTGACAAAGAGTTCAAGCGATCCTTTATTAGTTTTAGAGCTACCAATATGGGTTACGACATTATAACACAACACAAACACGACACGATTTTTTACAGGTTCAAGTCAAAAAATTAAGCTATGGGTCATTTTTATGTCAAGTTGAAATTGACCCATTCAAAAAATAGATGGCCTTCATGTCAACCCGCTTAACATTAAATTGACCCGTAGTTTATTTTTCTATTATTGTTAAAAAACATTTTGCCTTAGTATTATAGTATCAACAGATTGACACTAAATTAGATGTGTTTATAGTACGAAAGTAATCTAACTTAGAGAAAATGTATTTTGTGTTACTTTTATATAATTTTGGCGCAAAAATCATAAATTTGGAAGTTATAAAATGTTATGGGTTGCGGCTTAATTTTGATTTGTGGATTGATTTCGAGTTGCGGATTAATTGAAGATCATGTGTTACATATGTCAGGTTAAGGCAAATTGTGTTCGTGTCAACCTATGTTAAAGTGCGTTGTGTTTGTGTCAGAATTTTTCAACCCATTCGTGTCACAAGTCGTGTTAGTGTTAAGATATTTTTTACATGTTTAAGCTTCAACCCGACACGAACACGATTCGCCAGCAACGGATGAAGCAAATCTAGCCAATTCAGTGAACCTTGCCTCGTATACCCAAACTATCATGTCACCCTATTCCAAGCCGCAGAATTCAACGATTTTCTGATCTCTATACCCTTGTAGAAAAAATTGCTCATAGAATAATTCTTCAAATCTATCCCAGTCAACATTCTCATAGAATAATTCTTCAAATCTATCCCACCGGTTATTTTTCATGCGTTTTGCTTGCTTCCACCTGGTGTTCGCCCTTCCTTACAGTTTATAAGCTACGAATTCAACTCGATATTCTACAGGTACCTTGCCACCCGAATTAGTTTGTTTCAATTTTAATCTTTTTCGTCGTTTTGGTGTTAAAAAGAAAAAAAGAAAATATGAATAATATTAAGTTAACAATGTAAGTGTCATTTAACATTTTTGCATTAAAATCACATGCACATACCACGTTCAATTAGTAAAATACCATTTTCCATTGACATCGTCTATATAAGTAATCATCTTTTTTACATGAACTAAAACTGAAGCTAATAGATGGAGATTAAATTTGGGATGTTTTAAAGTCAGAAACTAAAGTGGATAAAGGATAAAGTTTAAAGACTTTGTAAAACTAACCCAAATAATCAATAAAAAGGTTTTAAATCTAGAGGGCGAGAATAACATCTAAAGACGATGATTATGTATGGTTAGACAAACACAAATAATCTCCAAATTTTTAACACGGGATGGATACTGAAGTTTCGATTATACACGAAAGAAGATTTTGCTCTTATCCCAATTGTATTTTATCTTTTCCATAATCTCCCTACAACACCCCTAAAGTCCTCGTATTTCTAATCTAAGACGACAACATTTGCATGCCTAATTCACCTCAGGTGTAGGTTTTCTAGTCCAACTTCAAAAAGAGCCAAGGCATAAATTACAAAATTTTTAATAGCCGTTTGTATAATCACAACGAATTTTCAAAATCCAGTATTCCTACACGGTGTCCGACGTACACCTAAGAAAGCGTCCCCCGGCTTCTTTGGTTCAGTCAGTCTCTGTATGTAACCAAGCAAGTGGAAAATGATTACCATTTGAGCTACAAAGGTTTTATTGAAGTTTTTGCGTGAAAAAAGATCAAGTTGAAGAAACATACCTTTAAGATCTAAGAAAAATGTTCATGACTTACTCAAGGAAAGATCTACGTGGATGTAAGCTACACTAGCCACGAAACATAAGAAGAATGCTATCGCCAACATTAACGGCTCCGCGAGCATGAAAATTGGGTTGAAAGTGTAGTAAACCTGCAAAACAAAGTGTAGATGGATTAAAAGGTTTTAGACATTTCGAACTTGGACGGACATAGGACGCGAGTCTAAAAAAGACTTCAAATTAAAGGCAAAGAGAAATAAGGATTCGTTAAGCTTTAAATGGCCTTAGTTTCTTTGTTGATCATCCAAAATATATTAAAGGCTTTATCAGCTGAAAGACAAATAAGGAGAAAGCAATTTTACATTTGAAATGTTATTTGGTCAGCATCTATTTTAATTATGTCAGTATTCAAATAATCTTCCACTGACTTGGTAGAACAAGGACATTCCAAAGCTTCTAATTGGTGTTTCTAAGCACTTAACTAATTAAACCTCACAGATAAACTTCCAAACTTAAATGTGCATGATAGAAAAGTCATTGACTCACCTGGAAAGGAGAGTTGTGCTCAGGGACTACGTTTTTCTTTTCAAGAACCACCACCATCCTTCCAACGACATCGAGGTATGAATATTTGGTCTGCCAAGATTAAAATGAAAGGAAATAAAATTTCAGTTTATCCAGTGTCAGAATTCAGTTGCTGTACAAGTACATAGTCAATGTCGCTTATATTTTTCCTTTTACATCCAGTGTTATTTCATATTTGACCTAAAAGAAAAGGAAACAAAGAATGATCTGGACACGTGTGTGCACGAGCTCGCATGCGCGTGTGTATACATATTCATATAAGTTTTATGCCAAATATGATTTTATCACGCTCTTACTTCATGATTTAATAGTTACCTCCAAACGCTGCTGTACTGGGAAAGTAGCAACAACAGATGGGTCTTTTGATCCCTCTGGTAGCACGACCTAAAACATAACAGTTCCCAAGTCATTTTCTCTCCATCGGTTAAGACAAAACAATTAACAAACAAATGCAGAGAATCAGATAATAACAGTTAACTGCATACTTTGATGGTCAACTTGTCCACCACTGTATCAGCCAGAGGACAACCGAAAGTGAAGTTTAGGTATCTCCTTCCATCAGGTGACTCAAAAAGGAAATCTTGCAATGGTATCCCATAGCCAATGACAAAAGTAGCTTTCCAACCTCCAAATAAAGGATA
>CAMOHE010053535.1:0-25678 GCA_946598075.1 Artocarpus hirsutus
CTCATTCTCTCTCAAAAAAATTTTGAACCAAAATTTTATTTCAAGCTTTGGGATTGTGGATTGAAGGCTCGGGAACGCGATTGAGCAACCACAAACTCGATTCAAGGCTTCGATTCAAGGTTAGTTTCTAAATTTCAATACTCTTTCAATTTTTTAAATTTTCTTGCATTTTGAAATCTAAGCATTTCTAAGCTTAGAAAACCTTCAATCTAGGTTAGATGAACTTAGATTAGCTAGAATGCAAACTTTGTTTCATCAAAAATGGATTTGAATCAAGATTTTTCATTTTTCTTAAATTTTTCTCATTTTTGGATTTTTCCAAAAATCGTGTTTAAAACTTGTTTTAATGTATTAAAAAGTAATCTATTATGTTTTTCTATTGATTATGATCATTACCCATGCCTGAGAATTGAGAAAACATGTTGAAATTGAAGATTTGGGCTCGAAGAGGCTGAGACTCATGCCTGAAAAATTCTAAATTTTTTTCAAATTGGTAGGTCAAACTTCATGTTCGGCAGGCCGGATTCATCCGATTGACAGGCCGAACCTACAAAAGTTTGGCCGACTGGACTTGGACCTCCGGTACAGTTCGGTCGGCCGAACCAGGGTGACCGGCAGGCCGACCGGGTATGATGAAATTTTGTGATTTTTCACCCGTTTTCACTGTTTTGAACCCTGATTGAAATTTTGACTTTATAAAATGATTTTATAAACCTAAGTGGCACACTAGGACACCATGAGATGATTTAATAACCTAGGATATCTCGGGTTAGATACTAATAGGCCTAGTTTTCATTTAAGGTTGTGCGTGGATCCACGAAACTAACATATAGCGGACCGAGATTACGGTGTGAGATAGCGACACGAGCATCAAGGTAGGACTTCTACCCCTTCCTTGGTAGCTAGTTTTAAATTTTTTGGCTTAAAAGAAATTTTTAACAAAAAGGTTTTCAATGATTGGTTGAAAAAGGATCATTATTTACTGATTTCATAAATGGTAGAATCGAGGTGCTTTCATAATAAACCTCATAATGAATGTAAATGATCATATTTGGTAAAAGAAATTTTTAATGATTATGAAAAGATATATATATGTATATATATTTTGGGGCATGATGCCATATTAGAGATCGGGTCGTGTAGTATGCGACCTTAGGGGCAGGTTTCGAAACCCAGCTGAGCCACTACAGTGGTGAATTACATATGGTTTGCCCAGGGAAAGAAAATGATATTTTTCTGATCGACCTATTTAAACGGTTTTGGTAAGATAAAGCTTTTATTAAATTTTCATTTATTTATTTGTTCTAGTTTGTTTTCTATGTATTTATTTGATTAATGAAGTTTCTTTTAAAGTTAAATATTTTCAAAATTATAGTCCTACTGAGCCTTGCGCTCACGTTTTATTTGTTTTAAAATCTAACCCTATAGGTGGATATCAGCCTAGGATCGGAGAAGAGTCCACTGACTGGACTTACGATTAATAGAAGATCTGGGTAGGTTGTGTTCCAAAAATTCAAGGCATGTAAATTCTTAACTTTCTCTCTTCTCTTGGACTGTAGTTGTATTGCAATATTGTCAGTACTGTGTGTGTGCACAAGATGTGGGCCAATGTGACCCATTTTCGCTTCACCTTATATTTTGATTGTTTTTACTGTTTCCTTATTGTTTATTTTGTTATTCTTATTTGTTTAAATATTATAACTGCTTGTTTTAAATGAACGATTTTAAAATTATCACATTTTTACTAATAAAAAAATTATTCTAAAACCTAATTTTTAATTAAATTTTCATTTAATTAACTTTATTAATCCACCACGTCACTTCCTATACTCTGGGGCGTGATATAATGGTATCAGAGCTCAAGGTTATGAACCTTGAGAATTGTGCACACATAGGTATGACAATGAAATACTAATGACAGTCTAAAATTTTATTTTTAGAAGTGAGATAATGGCACCTAGACGATGCTCGACAGCTGATGTTGAGTTCGAAAATGATGGGGGCATGATGAGGGCTATGTTTGCTACATTTCGACAGATTGCAGCAAGGGCAAGACCTAAAGATTCCGAGGCTAGTCGCTGGCATTCTTACTTTAAGGAATTTTGACGTGCATCTGTACTGACTTTCGATGGAAATGGGGACCCGCAGGTGGCAGAATATTGTTTAGATTCGATCGTGAAGCATCTAGATACTCTCGGTGTGCCAGCAGAGTATCGTGTGGAATTTACGACATATAAGTTTGAAGGTGGTGCTAAATGCCTGGAGAACAATGGTAACATCAGTTGGGATAGATTTGAGGAGCTATTCTATGATCGCTATTTTTCACAGGGATGCAGGGATCAAAAAGGCAGCAGAATTCTATAGGTTGCAGCAGGGTGATATGTCATTTTGGGAATATGAAGCAAAGTTCAATGAATTGGCCAGGTTTGCTCCATCTGTAGTGGCATCGGAGCGTGAGAAGTGCATCAAATTCCAAGATGGACTCAAGGCCCCTATTCGACGATAGATAGTTGCTCTGCGACTCAGGAACTTTGAAGAGCTTGTGTCATCAACAATATCAGTGGAGAATGATTATGCACAGTACTGTGAGAATCGAGCTAAGACGTCAGGAGGACCACAAAGGAGCAGCAGAAGGAGCATCAATAGTCGACCAACTCTGGGAAAGAACAAGAAGGGTGGCATGAATAGCGGCAGCAACAGTTCATCCAGCAGTGGGCGCAGCAATCCCTACATCTTCCATTGTCACTATTGCCAGCAACCGAGACACATCAAGAGGAATTACCCGATCAAGAGTGCTCACCTAGGATTTCAGACCGGAGAATGAGCTAGTAGTCAGCCTTAGCTTCAGACTTAGCCTTAGCCTCAGCTTCAGCAGTACCCTCAGCTTCCATTCCATCAGTTCTCCCCTCAGCAACTGCCATATTCAGCGCAAGGACACCAACCATAGAACTTTCAGCATAATATCCCTCAGTATCGAGAGCCTAGTACAGCCAGCGTGCAGTCGCCATCATCGTAGCAGTATCAGCCAACTAACCCAGCGTCAAGCAATGTTAGTAGGGGAAAAGGAAAAACTCTAGTACCGGTTCATATGATGACATCAGGGAGTTCAGATGTCCAGACTAGTAACGCAGTTGTTGATGGTATGATTATGGTTTCTTAGTCTTTAGCACACGTGTTATTTGATACTGGTGCCACTCATTCTCTCATTTCAAGCTCATTTGTACATACCTTGAGATTAGAGATAGAAGAGTTCGACGAACCCTTAGTTATAGCCTTACCCTTGGGGCGGGTGTGTATGAATAGTATTTGTAAAGCTTGTAAAATAAAGATTGGGGATGAGATTTTGAAAAGTGATTTGATTGTAATCCCCATGAGATCATATGATGTAATCCTAGGGATAGATTGGTTATCTAGATACAGTGCAGTAGTGGATTGCCAACTTAGGAAAGTAACCCTAGTGTCCGATAAGGGGACGTGGATAACTTACCAGGGTGGTGGTGATCGATTGATGTGTGAGCGTCTTGTAAGAACGTGTCTCAGAGGGTGGAAGAACGCAGCTTGCTATGCCTTTCTCATGAATTTGGAAGGAGAGCCCAGTGCTTCGAAAGGATATGCAGTGATTCCAATGGTAGATGAATTTGAGGATGTCTTCCCCGACGAGCTACTAGGATTACCACCGCATTGGAAAATCGAGTTTGGTATTGAATTGTTTCCAAGAACAGCACTGATTTCTATAGCACCTTACCAGACGCCGCCTGCAGAAATAAAGGAACTCAGGAGACAGCTTCAGGAGCTTGCTAATAAGGGATACATTCAGAATAGTACATCACCGTAGGGAGCACTGGTTTTGTTAGCAAAGAAACATGATGAAACTCTCAGGTTGTGTATAGATTATCGACAGTTGAATTGGGTTATAGTCAAGAATAAGTATCCTCTGCCTAGGATTGACGAGTTATTTGATCAGTTGGGAGGCTCGCGGTATTTCTCGAAGATAGATTTAAGATCAGGATATCATCAACTTGGGATCAAGGAAGAGGACATTCCTAACACAGCTTTCAGGACTCGGTATAGACATTTCAAATATCTAGTGATGTCGTTTGGATTGACAAACGCTCCGGCAGCTTTCATGGATTTGATGAACAGGATATTCAGGCCTTACTTGGAACAATTCATGATCGTGTTCATTGATGACATTTTGGTTTATTCTAAGACTTGGGAGGAACATGAGTAGCATCTCAGGATCGTGCTTTGGATTCTGCGAGAACATCAGTTATATTCCAAGAAGGAAAAGTCTAAGTTCTGGTTAATAGAGGTCAAATTTCTGGGTCAAGTTATTTCCGAGCATGGTATCTCAGTGGATCCGTCAAAGATAGAAGCCATAGTGGATTAGGAACGACCGAGGAATGTAGCAGAGATCCGCAGCTTCTTGGGACTTGCAGGATACTATAGGAAATTTGTGAAGGACTTCTCGAAGGTAGCAGCACCGTTGACGAGGTTGATTAGGAAGAATGTCAGGTTCGAGTGGAACGAAGAATATGAGTTCGCTTTTCAAGAGTTGAAGAATCGGTTGACTTCAGCTCCAGTGTTGATCATTCCCAACAGTGGTTAGCCGTACGAGGTTTATACGGATGCTTCAGGACGTGGACTCAGATGTGTGTTGATACAGCATGGACGAGTGGTAGCATATGGATCGAGACAGTTATGACCTCACGAGCGGAACTACCCTACTCATGATTTGGAGCTCGCAGTAGTGATTCATGCGTTGAAGATCTGGAGATGTTATTTGTATGGAGCGACATTTTAGGTTTTCTCTGACCACAAGAGCTTAAAGTATTTGTTTATTCAGAGGGATATGAACTTGAGGCAACGAAGATGGATAGAATACATGAAAGATTACGATTTTACGTTGCAGTATCATCCCTGGAAAGCTAATGTAGTTGCAGATGCGCTCAGTCGAAAATCTTCAAGGATACTTGCATGTTTGGCTCTTGAAGATTAGAAAAGGGATGCGACAGTAAGTGAGTTCGGGCTACAGTATCAAGAAGATTATGATCGCATTTTGGTGTACCACAAAGAGACGACCCCAGCTCTTGTTCAGATGGTGAAGCAGAATCAATGGCAGGACCAGCATCTTCAGGGAATCTGGATGCGAATTCAAAACAGAGAGTAGTTTAAAGAATGGAGGATACATGCGGATGGATCATTGTACTTTAGGGAGCGTCTTGCAATTCCAGCAATAGCAAAAGTAACGAAGGCCGTAATGGATGAAGCTCACAAATCTCAGTTCGCCATTCATCCAGGGAGCGTGAAGATGTATCTTGATCTTAAGAGACAAGATTGGTCGAGAGGTATGAAGAAGGACGTTCGAGAATACATGGCCAAGTGTGCAACTTGTCTTCAGGTAAAAGCAGAGCATTAGAAGCCAGCAGGTCAGCTTTAGCCACTTTCTATTCCAGGGTGGAAATGGGAACACATGACGATGGATTTTCTTACCGGATTGCCGAGGATAGAGCAGTGGCACGATGCGATTTGGGTCATGGTCGACAGGCTAACGAAGTCAGCTCATTTCATTCCATTTAGATCGACGTGTTCGAGGAGGATTATTGGGGAGTTGTATCTGTAGAACATAGCACGATTGCATGGAGTTCCTTTGTCCATCACATTAGATAGGGATACTAGGTTTAATGCCAAGTACTGGAGGAGCTTCCAGGAGGCTATGGGCACAGATTTGAACTTCAGCACAACATTTCATCCTCAGACCGATGGGCAATCAGAGCGAGTTATTTAGATTCTCGAAGACATGTTGCGTGCGTGCGTATTAGATTTCGACGGGAACTGGAAGAAGTATTTGCATCTGGTGGAGTGCACATACAACAACAGCTATCAATCGAGTATTGTTATGGCACCGTTCGAAGCATTATATGGACGACTGTGTCGATCGCCAGTGTGTTGGGCCAAACTGGAAGATAGAGTTATTCTTAGGCTAGATGAAATTCGCGATACCAATGAGAAGATTATCGTGATTCGAGATCAATTAAAAGCAACTCAGAGTCGACAGAAGAGTTACACGGATAAAAGACGTCAACCTTTAGAATTCGAGGTTGGAGACTTTGTTCTTTTAAAGGTATCGCCTCGCAAAGGCATTTTACGATTTGGAGTAAAAGGAAAACTCGCGCCAAGATATATTGGACCGTTCGAAATTATTCAACGTGTTGGTGTGGTTGCTTATCGACTCAACCTTCCTCTGAAACTTTCGCATGTTTATGACGTATTTCATGTGTTGATGCTTTGGAAGTGTCCACCTGAGCAGGATAAGATCGTTTCGTTCTAGGACATACAGATTCAGGAAAACACGACGTATGAAGAAGTGCCAATCCAAATCATTGATCATAAAGTGATTAGTTTGCGTCGTCGAGAGATCCCGTTAGTTAAGATCGTGTGGCAGCATCACGGGGTTGATGAAGCCACTTGGGAATTAGAGTCGAGTATGTAGGAGTTGTGTCCACATTTGTTTTGTTTTTAAATCGATATATAAATTTCGAGGACAAAATTTCTTTTAGGGATTGAGAGTTGTAACACCCCGAAATTAATTAAATGTTATTAATGTATAGAATGGTGAATTAGTGTGCCATAATGAATATTTTAAACTTAATTTGATCATTTTATGAAATTTCTAAACTTATAATACTTTTGATTATTTTAATAATTTTTGATTACTCTTGATTAATTTTAATTGTTATTTTAAATTTTAATAAAATGATTTGTTAAATACCAAGTAGCTTTTATTTCAAAACAGTGTGTTGTTGTTGCACATGGTTTTGTGCAACTAAATCTCTCTCTCTTCCTCTATTTATGTCTTCTCTCTCTTTTTCCTCACTCTCACTCGTCACTCTCTCTTCCTCTTTCTTGTTCGTCACTCTTTCTCGGTATCTCTCACTCTCTCTCATTCTCTCTCAAAAAAATTTTGAACCAAAATTTTATTTCAAGCTTCGGGATTGTAGATTGAAGGCTCGGGAACGCGATTGAGCAACCACAAACTCGATTCAAAGCTTCGATTCAAGGTTAGTTTTTAAATTTCAAAACTCTTTAATTTTTTAAATTTTCTTGCATTTTGAAATCTAAGCATTTCTAAGCTTAGAAAACCTTCAATGTAGGTTAGACGAACTTAGATTAGCTAGAATGCAAACTTTGTTTCATCAAAAACGGATTTGAATCAAGATTTTTCATTTTTCTTAAATTTTTCTCATTTTTGGATTTTTTCAAAAATCGTGTTTAAAACTTGTTTTAATGCATTAAAAAGTAATCTATTATGTTTTTCTATTGATTATGATCATTACCCATGCCTGAGAATTGAGAAAACATGTTGAAATTGAAGATTTGGGCTCGGGGAGGCCGAGACCCATGCTTGAAAAATTCTAAAATTTTTCTAAATTGGCAGGCCAAACTTCATGTTCGGCAGGCCGGATTCATCCGATTGGCAGGTCGAACCTGGGAAAGTTCGACCGACCGGACTTGGACCTCCGGCAGGCCAAACTGCATAGTTTGGCTAGCCGAACCAGGGCGATCGGCAGGCTGACCGGGCATGATGAAATTTTGTGATTTTTCATCCGTTTTCACTGTTTTGAACGCTGATTGAAATTTTGACTTTATAAAATAATTTTATAAACCTAAGTGGTACACTAGAACACCATGAGATGATTTAATAACATAGGATATCTCGGGTTAGATACTAATAGACCTAGTTTTCATTTAAGGTTGTGCGTGGATCCGCGGAGCTAACGTATAGCGAACCGAGATTACGGTGTAGGACACCGGCACGAGTATCGAGGTAGGACTTCTACCCTTTCCTTGGTAGCTAGTTTTAAACGTTTTGGCTTAAAAGAAATTTTTAACAAAAAGGTTTTCAATGATTGGTTGAAAAAGGATCATTATTTACTGATTTCATAAATGGTAGAATTTAGGTGCTTTCATAATAAACCTCATAATGAATGTAAATGATCATATTTGGTAAAAGAGATTTTTAATGATTATGAAAAGATATATATATATATATATATGCATATATATTTTGGGGCATGATGCCATATCAGAGATCGGGTCGTGTAGTATGCGACCTTAGGGGCAGGTCCCGAAACCCAGCTGGCCCACTATGGTGGTGAATTACATATGGTTTGCTCAAGGAAAGAAAATGGTATTTTTCTGGTCGACCTATTTAAACTTGTTTTGGTAAGATAAAGCTTTTATTAAATTTTTATTTATTTATTTATTTGTTCTAGCTCGTTTTCTATGTATTTATTTGATTAATGAAGTTTCTTTTAAAGTTAAATATTTTCAAAATTATAGTCCTACTGAGCCTTTCGCTCACGTTTTATTTGTTTTAAAATCTTACCCTATAGGTGGATATCAACCTAGGATCGGAGAAGAGTCTGCTGACCGGACTTGCGATTAATAGAAGATCTGAGTAGGTTGTGTTACAAAAATTCAAGGCATGTAAATTCTTAACTTTTTCTCTTCTCTTGGACTATGGTTGTATTGCAATATTGTCAGTACTGTATGTGTGCATAAGATGTGGGCCAGTGGGATTCATTTTCGTTTCACCTTATATTTTGTATCTTTTGTTTTCAAACTTTGGATTCATACTACTTATGACATACAATATGTTTAAATTACTCTTACAAAAAATCTTACCACCCATCTCTTCCTCTCTCTCTTCCCTCACTCCCCCCATGCCTCCTTCTCTCCCCTCTCTCTTTCTATTTCCTAAAAGTGGATGTTTCAAATTTTTTTCACAGAAGTGATTGGTATCAAAAGTGATATTTATCAAATTGACCTACAATTCTCCCAGTCCTCACTCAGATAACCACACCCTGTGCTAGTCGTCCTCTCTAAGGCATAACCCTCTAGTATAGAAGTTGCTAAAGGGACCCGCAAATGAGAACCTATGTGACACACCCAGAAATTGGTCTCCATCCTATGGATCCACTCTTACAATCTCCACAGATGAGGTTGCTCGACATAACTCGGTGGCTGCATTCTCATGAAGGATTCACTGGCCAACCGGTTTGCGGTAACTTGCCCAGTCTTTCGTCCATGATAGTCCGTCTTCTATTTATAAACTAGAGTGTTAAAAATCTAAGCATAGTACTAAATAAAAAAAAAAAACTTTGCCCGGACAGTGAGAGCACTGCACGACAATGTGTGATAGGAAGACAAAATACCGCTTTGATATTGTTTGATGCAAAATTTGTAAGTTTTATTTTGGATATAATAATAATAATAATAATTGTAAAAAGGTTTAAAAGGATAAATTATCGCTATAAAATGGATGAAATTCACCGTCTTTAGATTGCATATATGGTGTCTCGCACAAAACCAAGCATGATATTGAATTTTTATGTCCATACCTCCCGGCCAAAGTTACAAAAAGTATATCATGTGTTGTCAGATCACTTAAAATTTTATCAGTCCAAGAAATTTACTCAAAAAAGTGGCAAAATTTTTCTAAACTACGGTTCGCTATGATAAATATCCATTTTGGAAATTTCTTTTTGCACAAATTTAATGGGGTTCTATTCTCTGCGAATAAATTATTTACTAGGATAACTTGATAATTTACTTAACTTGATAACAATTTAATAAAGACTAGAATAATGATTACTTAGAGACGATAATAAATAACCCTTTAAAAAAGACAATAAAAATAAACAATCTATTTTGTATTTTTTTGAGAGGTTATTTTGTATGTTGAGCAAAGGGATTCAAAACTTAATCTGTTCACGCACAAACCCCAAGTTAAAAAATAAACACCAGAAAAAGGTAATTTGAACCCTAAACTATTTTAAAGGACTGTAAAATCAATCGGAGTACAGATTCGGAAGGCATGTAAATGAAAAAAATCCACAGTTATATTGTGCCCTTAAAAATATAGTTCACTTGTATGGCCTATACATGTACATTTGTTTGGCCAAAACTCTGGAAGAGGCCAAGAGGATGGAAGAACCATGAATGAAAACCTTCAGGTATAAGGACTGTACAAGCATAAGTAGAAGGAAGAACTTGCAACCACCTAAAAACTGCCAAAGGGAAGCAATGTTCAACTGCTTGGAGGAAGCCAAGATATCTGCCAATCCATACAACAAGATGAGATGTCTATAACCTACCAGAATAAAAACATGGGTACAAACAGTATCATCCCATAAACGAGGACTTCCATTCTACTTCGAAAACCTATAGCGTGTCTAAAGCACCGACTACAAGGAAAGGTAGGAAGATGCTGATAGAAATCCAAACATGATAAACTTTTACAACCAACGTTCATTTATGATGGCCAAATTTTCATCCAAATATTGAAGAAAACCATAATAGATTGGGTGCCCCGCTAATAGAGTTACCAAGATTTTTTGGCAGCAAAAAAAGGCAGGTGCCTTTTGCAGACAGATTAAGGGAATAAACACAGCTGTAGTCTCTCCAAGGTTTACTTCAGCTAAAGTACTTTTACTAATCATGGCTCTACCTGCAATGTGCTTTTCGGTTCAAGGGGATCTTTTGCACTTCTTATCTTAAAAAAGATAAAGACAAGTGAGCCATAAGCCTTTCCTAATATCTTATTCCTTTTTTTTTTTTTTTTTTTTGGTGTCAAGACCTATAATGTTGCCAATAATTCCTAAGTGTCTCATCCCAAAAAACGTTCCACCTTTTCCAAGTGTTTGTCTACTTCACACCTTACATTTTTGCTCTCCCTCTTCTTCAATAAAAGAAGAAAATACTTTAAACTGGCATGCAAGATGTCACCTAATACTGTACTAACGTTCAAACAAAAGAAGCCGAGGATTTAAAAAGCCAGTTCAATCATAGACATTTCTAGAAAACTGACCTCAAGGAGCTGTACATGCCATATGACAAGTCAAAAACTAGAACCAACATTCTAGTATGTTGGAGGAAAACATGGAATTTTACCACCTTCAACTTGCAAATATTCAATTGTAATCCATCTATCTCAATCAATTGGGACATTCTTCACTGCCTGAGAAATTAAATCAACAATTCAGCATCAGTAACAGAATAGACTTGCGTGCTCTGGAGTCTGGACTAAGAGTAACATGCAATAAAGAAAAAAGACTCTTACATGAAGGCAAAACTAAACCATGAAAAAAGAACCAATAGTTGTTTGGGCAAGAACCCTGGAACTTCGATCAAGGCCATGAGAAGCCACCTACCACATAAGTTCACGTGTTTCCAAATGTGAGACATAGATAAACCACAATTACAAAACTTTCTTAGGCGAAGATTAAGTACAAAACTTTTCATTTGAAACTGTGGTAAGTTCTACAACTGAGTGTTCAACATTTTTTGTCATTAAGAAACGTGATAAAAGTATGGAAAAGACAAAGCTTCTTTCATCACCATATATGTTAATGCAGCATAGCGTTCTTCGTTCAAGTACAAAGGCTTCCCTCTGCTAATCTCGATGTCCTGCAAGTAGAAAATTTAACAGATATAATACACCAAAGAATGGTGATACCTAGGAGAGAATGAATTATGACACAATACATTGTTATTTCACAGTTTATCACTCTTAGAAAAAAACCTATGTACCTCTTCACCAAAAGCATCCAAGTAGGGTGATGGCCATGGAGCCTGGCGAGCTGACCTCTGCAGTAGAATGGTTGTTCTCTACCATAAATTATGAAAGTTAGTCACTTTCCATAAGATGGAAAGCCTCAGTCAAAAATGCGCTCCCAAGAGATAAGACGTGGAAGAATAAAACAAAGGCTTCCCTTGAATAAGCTTGAATACCTTAATCAACAGAAATATTCCAGTACCAGCACCGCAGGCCATAGCATGAGTCTGACATCCACTTTCCCTAAGTACGCCAATAGTGAGATGTTAAAAAACCATACATAAGGACAATGATCATGCGCATGAAAGGTATGCTTTAGAAGGTCTTCGTGTAGGGGGGAAAAAAAAAGACAAAAGGAAGAAAAGAGGGATAGAACAGAAACCTGCAACAGGACTTCCAGTTTGAAGAGCATAATCTACCACAAACCAGACATAAAGCAGGCTCATCAAGAATAGAGTTGCAGTCAGGACAAGACTGTTTTATGCACCTGATGGAACAAATCTTATATGCATGAGTTTCAATTTTTTAAAAAAATTTCTTTGCAAGTAATTCTTAGAAAAGCAACAAAAATGACCTTTGCAATAGATCCTGGTATACTCGCGGCAAATGCATCAACTGAAATGGTACTAAAGGGTTGCAATGCAAATTTCTTTGAAATCTTTGGACTTCAAACTCCTTGTGAAAGTGTTGAAGCCATTTTGATGAAAGGGAGCGCAACAGTTCATCCTTGAGAATAAATTCTACTGGGGGTATCTTGAACATGTTCTCCAGCCTTTCAACTTCATTAATTTCCAGATGTCCACTGTCAACACTATCCACAAAGTCACTGATCAATTGCGTTCTATCCAACGCATTATCCCTATTATAGAATGGTGTGTGGACAGAGGAGGTAAGTAGTCTCCAAAGCAATGCACACCTCCGCAAATAAGGAAAAGACAATCTCCGAATCACATTCTTAATATCACCAGACAAAGCAGAATAGTTTGAAACAAAGTATTGCTGAGCACATCTAAATTCTTTCAAGAGTTTCAATATGTCAGTAGTCAAGCAATCATGACCTCCAAATTCACTCATGTCGCGCTGATGTTTCACACAGTATGTGATAATAGCCTGCATTCGAAATAGTGGATTAGGGCACTTGTCTCGAACAACCATCAACATCAACAATAATCAATAAAGTGCATGTACCTGAATCACGGAGACTGCATAGAAGACATGTATAAGATGTAACAGGGAGTCCTCACATGATAAAAATGGGTATGGAAGACAAAAGAGGACCCACATCAAGGATGAAAAAGGATCATTAGAAAGTATAGGCTCAGAAGCTCGATTCCAGAATTGTATATCAGGATATGATACATCCTTATCAATATTGTTCAAGAGACGCAGCCAATCACCTATGAAGAAGAATACCGAGATATCAACAAATATACTGATAGAATGTAAATTTACTTGAAAGGAAGATAGAAAGAAAGAAGCAGAACAATTAACAAAAGAATTTCATTCGGCACGCCCATATGCAGATACATACATGCATGCACATACATACACATTAAAAATGAATAAACAGATAAATAAATAAATAAACAATTAAGTAAGAGCTCTCCATATACCTACGAGGACACCAAAAAATACTCAGGGCCAAATCATGGCAGCGGTCCCATGACACAGAATGCAAGTTGTATCCAAAACCTTCTACTAAGGACACATTTGCTTGGGCATTTATAAAGTTATAAAATATGCCTCAAGTACCCTATGGCAAAAGAAGCAAAATGGCCGGATCCTTCCAACAGTTTTAAGACAGAGACTCTTTTTTGAAGAAATTTGAAAAGTGATTCGAAAGCTCTGGCCTCTTATTATGTGATGTTAATCTCTTCAAGCACTTAAAATTTCTCGCTTAACTGTTGACCACATAAGGAAAATATATTATTTTCATCCTAAAATGGAAGTGTCGTACAGAGTAGAAAAATTTCTCAAAGCAGCATTTATTACGTCTTTTTAATTGTAGATAAGAAAATTCTCTACAATTAATTAGCAACACTTGCAGAACATTCTTACAACGACATCCACTGGCACATCATGGATGAGCTGTGACCAATGAATGAATTTCAATGGCAAAATAAAGCAAACCCAACCACTCCAGATACACACAGAGAAAAGAGAAGTCAGGGGATGGTAAACGTTAAGAACTACAATCAAGACTGAAAAAAGCAATGATGCTAATCAAACAAAGTTATTCTACTAAATTAAATACCTGGTCCACATGCATTGCTATCATGATCCATGGCTCTTGCAGGGCAAATGGAGTATGCAAAGCTTTGAATAGCTCCAAATCTTTGAAGCACAAGAACAAAATTCTCACATCGCGTGCGTTGTACAATCTTTAGCAGCAAGGACAGCATGAATCCACTCGAGGACTCAAGCTCCTTGTACAAGGCTTCAAGGCCATATGTTGGAGTCGTGTATATTCTTCCACAGCGGGCGGCAATTTCCATTGATTGGAGGGAATACTTAAGCACGTCCCACATAAGTAATGGGGGGCTGACCCTCGAAGACCTTACGAACTTGTCTTGTTTACTTGAAAAATACATTTTGGAGAGCACACGAGACACAGGTAGCAGATTTACACCCGTTATTTTTTGATAATTCTGATTGGGGAAACATTTGTTAAGGCTTTCAACGCTACAAGCTGCATTGGCTGCAGACTGTAAAAGAGCCAAGCCTTGCTGAAGATGACCAAGAGCATGTGGTGAATCAGCACTTGAGTAATTGGGCTGCTTTAAAACCTTTTGGGATTCACCAGGTACTGCAGGCAGAATGCAATTTGCAAGCCTACGACATACTGGACAAAGGAATTCCCCCTAAAAAAGAGTAAATAAATAAATAAATGGAGAATGAAACACCTTTCAATATAAGTGAAAAAGTGAAATATGTTATATAGACATATATAAGACAAAATACCTGATCTGGATCTACAATATGTCCTCCTTCGAAAACTATTCTCCTCAAAAATCTGCACGAACACATGACAAACAATCAAAGGCCTTCAAAATGTTTTGGTGGTTGCAGCATATCCATACAACCTTAATTTTTATAAGTTTGACGCATACATGTATTCAAAATCATAACAATAACATTAACAATAATATACATAGAATAAATATTATTCCAAGTTTATGCACAGCCTAAGCAAGCTTCTAGACGTGATTCTACAAATAATCCAAAACCTTAATTTGATAAGTTTGACACATAACCTGCATTTAAAATTAATTGAAAAGGCCATCACTTGTAACCAGAAATTTGAATATATTCAAAATTATCAAGTTTCTACCGTAGAATGTATGTAATAAGCAACCACAGAGGCAGAAGGCAATAATAATCCTAACTCCAAAGAGTTCAATATACACAATGTCAACATATTTATTCTGCACTCTCCAAATAATAAACCTAGGTTTAAAAAAATCGACAGAATCTTAAAATTGATAGAAATTTACTTCATAGGAAAAATGTAGAAACTTGCCTCTTGCTTAGATATCAAAAGATCCATGGGTTGTAAAGTAATTATCATTGAAATAGTCAAAATGTCAATTTAGTATTCTGGTTATTAAATAGAGAGCAAGCTTTGGACCATTTATAAGGTAAAAAGTTGCGACAATCCCAAAGCCTTATATTTGGTTAATCAATTCTAGGGAACGGGAGTTTTAATTCCAATTATGGCCCTAAATGGTTAACCGATGACAGAGAAAGAGAGCTCTGTCACTACTGATGTAGAACGTTTCTGGAAGGAAGTAGTTAGAATGCATTAAAAATGGGGCATCATCTTTCTCTGTCCAAAGTGGAATAAGGATCAAGAAAAACATACATTCCATACAATTACAAAAGTCCAGTAGATGTCTTTCACAGGCTATTAGAGATTTCCCTTCAGGATTGAAATTCAAAAAGTACTTGTTTTGTTTCTGATTCTGACTTTATTATTTAATATGTGTAAGAAACTAGATTTCTCTCCTTATGGAAGTACCTTTCTTTTAGAGAATGTAAGTAACGATCAAGGCATCCTTGATGCACAGCATGACCACAAGAAGAAAGAAAAATTCCATCACAATCTTTTGGGCCAAATCCATCATATGCTGGAAGCTGCATAAATTCTTTTTCCCCCTTATCTGCACGGGAGTTGTCAGAAGCTGACGGAGTTTCTTCCATGCCTTTCCAAAACGAAGCTACATATTTTCCGAGGAACAAAGATTCAGAAAGTCTCCTCCGTGCCAAACTCTCCTCAGCAGTTGAAAGCTTCACATTTTTCCAAAAACTAGAAGACACCACATTCTCTTGCATTTCTCTTTGAATAGAGAGATACATATCTTCTTCTGACATCTCAAACAGATGAGCAGTACTCTCCTTCTCTGAATGTGCTATGCTTGGCACTTGGATCCCTAATTCAGGTAACCGACCCCGCAGAAATTCCAGAAAATTACCCATTTCACTAGGCTGGCCATGATAGGCAAATTCTGTCACTGCATTCTGAACAAACTGTGCCAACTCAGAAGAAGACATTGATCCCAAACCACCTGATAATGTAACTTTTCCATGTTGCTCATTCATCTTGTTAATGGCCATAGAGACCTTGTCTGATTTAAGGGGATGCTCCCAAGAAGGGGGACCTTGATCAACAAAGCTCAAAAGCCTTGATTTCTGGAGAAGAATCAAGAATGATAGTGGGCTTTCGGAATTTGCATCATGACAAAGGGAGCAAACGATTTGTACGGACTCATCTGGTTCATTTTCAACATCAGGGTTACCAGCTTCTTGTTTAGATTTTGAACCATCATCCATGTTGGTGTCCATGCTAGCCAAAAATTTAGCTTGCTCAGCTCTCATTTTTTCTAATATTGCTGCCTGTCTCTCTCTTGCTTTTGCTTTGCGCCTCTCACTATCAGAAGCTGACTTTGAGGTATTTATGTTGGCATTTGGAAGAGCTTGTAGAAGATGACTAACCACCTCAGGTGCAAGTTGTTGCAGTTTGGCCATGCATCCAGAATCAATTTCAGCAAACTTCTTCAACAAAACTTCAATTAAAGATGAAAGATTGCAACTTCCTGCCTCCAAGAACTCTGGATTTTCTGTCCTATGCATTCTCATCAATAAAACAAGAAGTGACAACAAACTTTGTTCCCCAGCACCATAATTTAATCCCTCATTAATTTCTTCACCTGCAAAAGCTAGCATGGGAATTGAATCTCCATCATAACAGGAAAGATCATTAGATTCCTTGTGTTGAACGCATACGTCCAATGATAATGAAAGTAAGTGCAATGAAGTTAAAAGAACACTATCTGGAGCACGTGATTCAGTTGTTTTGTCGGTAAAGACAGCATAAAATAAGACAGCACGAACCATTTCAAGGACAGCCTTACAAGTAGCTACTCTAGCTATCCCCTTGAGAGGAACATAAACCTTACTCCACCTAGGCAACTGACTAGTCAATGCTGAAGCACCACGAAACCGTAAATATCTTTCTTCTGCTACTTGTAGATCCCTAGAGTTCCAACGAGGATGGTATAAATCTAGCTCATTCCAATATGTCCAACGTAGTGAATAGGTGCCCTGATTGAAGCCAGATGGATTAGAATACATAGCAATGGTGTCCAAGATTTCCTGGAGCTGCTCAAACTTGGAGAGATCACGAGGCAAAGATTTCACCAATTGACTATGAGTAAAATCCCCAATGGTTAACTTGTAAATCAACTCTCGTTTCAAACTTTCAGCTTTAGTTAGCCCAGAAAATCGCCTCTCTTTGACAATTTGTATGACAAGAGTAAGCATTTCTTGCACTAACACAGGTTCATACTCATTGCAGCACTCAAGATTCAGAGAGAGGTAGCTCGACAGACCAAAGCGTTCTAGAATTCTATGAATGTAAGGATCAGCTGGAGCCATTGCAGCGCAACATTGCAACAGAAAAAGATCGTACTCCAAACCTTGTTCAGACCTGTAGCAATGCAACCAAGAGACATAGCAATAAGTAAAACCATTACATCATATGACCTCTCTAATGTGCGCATGTGTGTGCATGTGGATTTTTCCACCGAACAGGTATATTTTCTATATACACTTACCAACGTACTGAACGGTACCACTCACAAGATAACAGAGCAGCATCCCCATTCTTCCGCCACATTTCAGCATGAACCTCAGCACAGAATACCCTAATCCTTAAAGGATGCTCCATTGCAAATGCAGAAAACCCATACGGGTGGCAGCCATTAAGAATTTGTCCAAAGAAATCAGTTTGGATTGCCGGCAACATCATTGCCAAACTAGCAGAAGCCGTCTTTGGTACTACAAACTCACCAAAACATCTTCTTAATGCTTTCTGTAGAAGCAAAGACAGAAAACGATGTAACGGAATATGAACTGAAATATCCTGTGAACTAACATCATATACTATGTCTGGCCAATCCGACAAGCTCAAAACACATAAAGCATCCAAGTCCACAGCACCATCTCCTTCGACTGCACTGTCATCAAAGCTTGCAGGTGTCTGGGCCTTAACTGAACCACTTTCACCAATAACCACTGATTTACTCTCCAGCCCTGTACTTTTACCATTCTGCAAGCTAACGCTAAAGCGGGAACCACTATGTACACGTGAAGAACATTGCCCACCTTGATCTTCACTTAAACCAGCCAGTTTACCGAGTATATATCTGCCTTTTCTAATCTTGATCAACGTTTTTTTCAATGCTGAAAAATTGCTATTAGAGATATCACGTGTACTCGGAGACCACACACCAAGTAAAGCCCCAGATGTATTATCAACGGTCAACCAATTCTCTATGGCCCTTAAGCACTCATGTGTTAAGCATGTCACTGAAGGGGGAATTAAGGCATCTAATTTATCCTTGACATTTGGTGTTGACACAGACGAAGAACTCCTTCCAATTGCACTGCAAGCAGAACTTTCCTGGGAGAGGCGTCCTACCTTTGAATGTCTAAGGCTATCTCCATCCTCTGTATCTTGTTCATATGTTTTAAGACCAATCTCATCATCTGCATCTTCACTAGCGACGGAGAATGCCCCATCAACCAAAAGCGAGTGAATGTTGGCGATAGAATGACCCAACACAAATGGTAAATGCATAGTCTCGTTTTCTTCTTCAATATGGAGTCCTGTTTCTCTCTTTTGAGGGTTCATCCCTTGCACGTAAGTCAAGAGTCTCATCCAAGTTCTTGTGATATCTTGTCGGTCTTTGGTTACATAACTGCGGACTGCAGCATGACCCATAACAAATCGAATATCTTCAACCACGCGAAGGGTGATTTCATGCACATTCCCCCACTTGGTAATCTGCAAGGGGAAATCATTAAAAAAAGCAGATATTTATATATATAGAGAGAGAGAGAGAAGGAGAGAGAGACTGAGAGAGAGAGAGGGAGAGAGAGAGAAGAGAACAAAAAGAAAAGAAAATTCTAGGTAAATCATAAACATCAAGAAACACGTTCCAAAACTTAAAAGGCTAAAAAAAAGGTGCATGAAAAACTTTTTCGTAAGGGAATAACGAAGGAAGGAACAAACAGACTTAGTTTGAAAACCAAGAAGCACTAGTGTAAATATGCAGTCTACATTTCATCATTTAATGCTACTACGGATGAAGAATACCATGCCGTTTAGTTCAGATAAAATAAATATAAATGTACAGAAAGAAATAGAATTAACACAAGGTTTTACAATTTTTTCATTTTAGTGAGGTCTTAAGTTGATATCAATATGTAATATTTTTACAAGCTTTAACAGACATACGAAGTATTACTAACTATGCAGCTCCAACTTTTTAAATCATTCCTTTGTTATTTTCACCGGTTAGTGTTTTTTCCCATCCTTTTTAACATTATATGTCAGATGCAACACTGATAAAAAGATGATGTGATAAGTGAGAAAAAGAACATGAAATAAACTAACAGATCTAATATTCGAAATGAGGTCTACATACACTAGATTTATCATTAATAATGGAACTGTGGAACCCAAGAAACGTTGGAGTATAATTAGTATATGATAGAATGCAATAATAAAAGGCAGTTCAATGATGGGATGCATTGATATGGAAGTTCCTCGATTTCCTTGGCCCCATTAAATAAACCACACCGTCATTATTATCATTTGTAACAAATGTCATTAAATTATGGACGTCATTAACCATTCAAGGAAAAGAGTGATGCATCATAAATAACAGAAATGATATTTGGTGACAGAGATAAAAATATTCGGGGTCCGTTTAGTAAATGAATTCAAATTAGTGATTTGATTTAAGTTGTGTGATTTAAATTAGGATTTGAATTAGTGATTCAAATTATTATCCAAATTAACATTTGAATGTGATGCATTTGATTAAAATTATGGATGTCATTAACCATTCAAGGAAAAGAGCGATGCATCAAAATGACAGAAATGATATTTGGTGACAGAGATAAAAATATTCGGGGTCCGTTTAGTAAATGGATTTAAATTAGTGATTTGATTTAAGTTGTGTGATTTGAATTAGGATTTGAATTAATGATTTGAATTATTATCCAAATTAACATTTGAATGTGCATTTAAGTTTTAATCTAAATATGGAATAAACTTGAAATTTGTTTGGAGATGTAGTGAAAATAGTTTTTGATTTATTAACAAATCTAATAAAATCTTAATGTTGATGATCCTAAAAAAATACAATATGGATCTTAATTTGTTCCTTTCTTCACTAGGAACACAATGAAAAAAGAATTATCTCAATTGGATATTAAATGAAAAAGTTTTCTCATATATAGGAGAGAAAATTTTAGCTTTTATTGTAGCAAAGATATCAAAGTATTAAGAGTTTAGGAGGGGTCAGAACTTTAAAAATTTTGATTTTTGATACTCATTTGATTCGGATATTAGGGGAAACAAACACACACGTATTCAAAGAATTTTTGATACTCAAATCCAAATCTGAGTCCATTGAGTCCAAAGAATACATAAACCAAACAGACCCTAGATCATCACTCACATGAGGAGAAAGTATACGGTTTAGAATTAAGCTTACTATCCTATGTATTTTTATGCTCATCAGCGTTTGGTTAAGTTTATCTTCTTGTTAGTTGCTTGTTTCGTTATTATGTTCTTATTTTTCAATAAAAACAGCTATTGATTGTATTTTTAAATCAGAACTTAAATTATAATATTAATTATTCAGAATTTCTCTCGAAGTTCTCTTCTCATTCTCTTGATTTCTCTCTTTCTCTCTTTGTTTTCTGCTGGCATAATGTGGTTGTAATAAATTCTACCTTCTTATTGCCTTTCCTGGAGATGGTAATCATAGATAGAACAATAATTATTCTGGCTGGAAGGTAACATCTGCAACAGCCTTTTTAATTTAACTAATAGAAAAACCAAGTACCCAAAAATCCCTGAAAGAGTATGCTAAAAGCTTTGCTTTTAAAAGCTCGCAGACCTGCATTTAACATGTCATTAATTGAAGGTATATCTACAAACTATGAACAGTACTAGTTATGAGTTCCAACATGGTAGCACACCAAATAATGCAAGTGGAAAATCATTTTCAAAATCCAGCAAGTATAAACAGAAGCAATTGTCAATACATCACCTGTAAACGACCGTCTTCACCAGCACAAGAAAAGAAAATGTCTCCCAAACATCCCAACAGCATAGACAGTAGGTTCATTTCCATCACAAGGCGAGGAGTTAGAGTTGGAACAGTGAAGATTTGCACGGAGAATATAGAAAGCAATTGATGTTTTTTCATAGCATCATCGTTGCACTCTTTTATGATTTCACTTACAACAGTTGGGTAGCAACTTAGAAATACTTTAGAAAATTCATACTTGAAGGTAGGTTCTCCAAGCAATTTTAGAAGCAACTCGTGGAGCTTTTTCACAACAACCTCGTTTAGGAAACCTTCTCCCCTTACCATAATCCCCAATAAACTGGGGGATGAGGAAACCCTCTTTGAAATAAAACTAAGTAAACTCTCACTTTGCTTACAAAAATCTAAAAGCATCTCAACAATCACAAAGGTAAGCTCAATTGCACTCTTCTTGCACTCTGTAGCACGATCACTTGCTCTAGTGATTTCCTGACAGGCAGTTTCTGCAAGCAATAGCTTGTTTTTCCAACAATTAAAAAGAGCATCAAGAACAGGCCCCACAGATTCAGCAAACTCTACCGGAAGAGGCTGTATTTGTTCTGCACCTTTATGCTTCGAGCAAAATCCTTCTTTTTTCCATGCTGTTACATCCCCACAGTCGCAACAACCACCGCTCGTATAAATAACCGAGTAATCATGCTCCGCGTGGTTCCCATTCTGAAAACAGGGAACGCAAATCGCACAAGTAGGGTCATGTTCACACGTTTTACATCTATACGCAATATCCTTCATCCCCCAAACAGCCCCACACACACCGCGCTGCCCGACACTCAATCTGGAAAGTTCTGAGACTGGTTCGCCCTCGAACATCAGCCATTGCAACCAAGACATACTCTCACGGAAGCGGTTTTTCATGGTCAGTCCCAGTGACTGTCTTCGAGACCCCGGCTTAGCTTCCCTGAGAAATTCTGCCACGTCTTCATCGCTTGGCAAGACAGCCGACACCACCTCCGGTATCCAAGCTTTATTATCCTTTACAAAAGCAACCAAACCACGCTGGTACTGATCAAGTAATTCCCCAGGGACTCCTACCAGTGCAAGCCTCTGGTAAAAGATACAAACCCACATTTTCATTTCCATTAGAACAATTATTTATATTTGGCTAAAAGAATCGAAACTTACACTTCCTAAACATATAATCAGACAACACAAATGCATTTTTTTTTTTTTGCTAAAGAAATAGAAATATACACTACAGCCATACATCCAAAATGTAAAAAATCCATCCATATTCTAAACCGAATTTATCAATTTCACACATTGAACAACCACGAAAACCAGAAATTTTACACATGAAAAAGCTGCACTACACCAATGACAAAACGAATTGAACAATCTCAAATGATAATGAAAGAAACAAATTCAACTCGGACGAAAAACAAGAGTTGAAAGAATTCAAAGCAAAAGAAAAAGGAATCAGAATCGGCATACTCGAACGATTCGATCACGAGGCCTGAGAGAAGCAGGCGCAGCAGATTCCGAAGGAGAATCGATATCCATAGCACCACCCTCGGAACCAGCAGTGCACCAGAACCGCACCAGCAAATCCGCGCAACACAAGCACCGACTCAACCCAGAGCCTTCGCTCCCCAGGTTTGCTCCACAAAATTATTAAAAAAAACCCCTATTGATTCTCTCCAGAGGCGGCCGGAGCTCCTACTACTTCGTGCCCTAACCGATGAAGGTAGTCAATTGGCGTTCCTCTCTCTCTGTCTCGATATACAAAAAATTCAAAGACGGTTCACCAAGCTCTCTCTCTGGAAGAATCTCGGGAAACAAACAGAAAAAGAGTGAGAGAAAAAGAAAAAATAGTAGATAATTAATTAATAATTAGTTAATGCGATGCTTTGCGTTGGTTATCTGATTTTCTTTTGTTTTTGTTCTTTCGCAACATTTCTCTTATTCCTTTTTCACCGTGAAAGTCATACTTTGATCGTTTTACGCTGTCACTTGTGCCTTGCACATCGATTGCCTTATTTATTTATTTATTTATTTGAGATATAAGCTTTTATTTCTTTTTTTTCTTTTTACGATATTTTGTCTTTTACAAGGATTTTTTTTTTCTGTTATTATTAATTATGCAAGTCACTTACAATAATAGAGCTTATAGGAAGACAACATTCCTCCGATCAAATCAGTTCCCTATCTAATCGGAGAGAGAATCTAGCAAGAACATGAGCGGACATATTAGTTGTTCTTACAACATGCTTAACCTTAATTCTAAGAAAGAAAGATAACAGAGCAGTTCCATATGGGGATGAATCCAATCCCAAGGCAGTAACCTTTTTGGGAAGCCGGTCCATTTACCCATAATAGGCAGTTTTTTCAAAGCAACTGCAATTGATACTCCCTCTTATGTTAAACTAAACTAGTCCTTTAGTAAAAAAAAATTTCCATTGAATTGAAGGAAGGCCCTTTGAGAAAAGTGAAAGAAGCCCTACCCAATAAATCAAACAACTAGTATCAAGCGAGGACAAAAGTAATGGCAGAATACCAAAGATGGTAAGCCTTTGGCTTTCTGAGATTGAGAAACTATAAGACAACTCCCAAATTCGCTGTCTCTCCCCATGCCTGGGGGGGGCTCGGTGCACAATAGTATGTGCTAACCCTTTCTCAGGAAAGCCTAAAACTAACTCCCTAGGGTACCTGCCCAAGGTGACTGGATCAACTGCACGCATAAAGCTAGAAATGCCTTATAACTGCATCTAACAGTAGCATCCGAACTCATTATTAAAAGGACAATTATTATTGAGAGCATGAACCAATGTTAATACATCCGACCCTACAAGTTGGTGATTGCAACCAACATCACGAGCGCATTGCAAACTATAAAGTAGAGCTTTTGCCTCGGCATCCCCCGGCGACCATGTTCCCTGAAAACTAGTGGACAAAGTTGCCACTACAGTACCACTCGATTCTCTGATCACAGCTCCTACTCCAATTTTGTTTTTGACTTTACAAAGAGCCGCATCTACATTCAATTTATACTTCCCAAGATTTGGCAGCATCCAATGAGTGTTACTGTGATCATATGATGAAACTCTTCTAGCACAAGCCAAATGATTCCTGGCTCTCTTTAAATCTAATAAAAATTGGGATGTCCAATTAATCACCACATCCGAGGGGTTTTTTTTTTTTAAATTATGGAATTTGTTATTTTTTCGAGACCAAATACTCCATGTAAGGCATGACATCCATTCGATATCTTCTTTATCCTTGCCATCGAACAGAAGATGCATTATATCTTGAATTGGCCAAGCAAAGACATGTTTAAAATCAATCCTTACTTCCATATCGCCTTAGCATGTTTACAAAGAAAAAGTACGTGAGCTTCAGATTCCCACGCAGAGGAGCACATGGCACATCTAGCAGAATCAATAACTTTTCTTCTATATAAACCCATAGCAACACAGCAACAGGTAAGGCACCATTGTAAGCTCTTCAAATAAAAACTACAATAAAACCCACAAAAAGTTCTTATTGATGAGAACCTTTTTGTACCTTCAGATCTAAATTTAATGGTCAAAATTAAAAGAGCTTGTCTTTGATTAAATGAGCTCAAATACACCATACTTTTAAAATTAAAAATCTCAAAAATTGTCCAAAAGAGAACTTTCAAAGAAAAAAATCAAACAAAGGGCGTTGGGTCATTGACGTCCTCAACGCTTGCCCGCGACCCCAATGCAGGATTTTAAGGAAAAAGAAAAGAGGAAATTGACTCCCAAAATCCAAATTAGAAGCTCTCTAGTTCTTCTTCTTTTCTTCTTCCCCTCGTCTTCTTAATGAATTCTAGAACTACCATGCATTCCCATCAATGAGCTCTTCCTCTCCCTTGTAAGCGCTTTCTCTCTCTCTAAAACTTTTTTTTTTTTTCATTTTTTTCTATTTGTTTCGTACGAAAGTCGAAGAGAAATGTTGGAGCAAAAGATTATGATTTCTATAGTGTCTATCTAAATGCAAGACAAAAATACTTCTTGATTACCTCTTCAAACTGATTTTGTGTACTTAAAAAGCATAAACAAAGATTTCGTAAAGTAGAAGTGTCGTTTTGCCATATTTCATGAATAGTTTCTTGTTCTTACTTATTTTCCTCTCAATTATTTATTGTTACTATTATTATTGTGTATGTATGTATATGTAAGCACTAGAATTCATCAATCAATGCCACATGCACCCGAGCCTTGAATCTGATAACGGCGATGCCACAGCGAGCCCGATGATAGCACGAGACAGTTTGCGACAACACAGCAAACCCGATGACGGCATAAGGCAGATCGCGACAGCACAGAGAGCCCAATCAATGGTAGAAGGTGGATCACAATGAAATTGTGAAAGGGTCACAATGGGGGGGGGGGGGGGGGGGGGGGGGTGT